>JBBPBX010021075.1:24367-42727 GCA_038048925.1 Garcialebias charrua | reverse complement strand
GGAGGCGCGACCACTGCGTGTTTTTACCTGGGACTTGGGTATTATTATTTTACTTTACGTATACATACACTTACTCGTTTTACTTCCTTATTTTGGAGTCCAACACACTGAATTTAAATTTGCCTATAAAATTCCAATCACAGATTTCGTTTAAACAGGAATCTGCCTACCTTTTTTGTTGAGGTGACCGGTCACTGATCAGTGTTCTGGACTCGTGCTGTCCCTTCCTGTCCGCGTGCAACCAATCTCGGTGGGACCTCCAAAATTGTTGGCGTTGCTCTTTATTCGCCCAGAGCTCGTTGTTTGGTTTCACTTTGGATAGAAAAGAGATACACTGAAAAACGACAGACGCGCACTTTAAAGTTCCAAAACCAGTTTTAATTATTCATAAGTTTAAAAGTCACAGAATACATTTGTTATATTTTATAAGCCATATATATGATCCAAATGAGAAGACAGAGAGAGAGAGAGAGAGAGAGAGAGAGGGAGAGAGAGAGAGAGAGAGAGAAAGAGAGATAAAACAAAGAGAACATGAATGCGCATTCAAGGAGACAAGGCCATACAACCTGAAAGTTACTCCCCCGTGGCTTCTTCCTGCGTTGTCTGATGGAGGAGGGGAAACCTATACTTTTATACTCTTTCTGTGGGGTGTTTCCTACTCTCAACCAATAAGAGAAGTTCTGCTTTGTTTTCTTGTAGGGTGTTGCCTGCTTTAACCAATAAGAGCAGTTTTGCTTTGTTCTCTTGTAGGGTGTTTTGTTTTCTTGTAGGGTGTTGCCTGCTTCTCAACTGATAAGAGGAGTTTTGTTTCAGAGACTGTTGCCTCTCCTCAACTACCAGAAGCTTCTATCTTAAAAACAGGAATTTTCCATTGCTTGTTTCAGCTTACAGAGTTGTGTTTTAAGAGGGAATGATAATATTCATTCATTCATTCAACCTTTATTTATACAGGCTAGCCTCAGCATAGTTCTATATGTTACACAGTTCTATATGTTAATCTGTTTGAAACTAATACACCACTATTAATACACAAGTGTTTTATAATCCAGGTATTTAACTGTTTTACAAATGTTTATGCAATCATGTCTTATTTTGTCTTTAAAGTAGCTTACACAACATTATAAATCTACACACTTTTAGATCCAAAAAATAAAACAGGTTCAGGGAATAGATGCACTTTGTCCCTGACCTGATCCACACAGGCCACCACACATAGATTAAGCTGTTCTGATCCCTCTCTGGCTAAGCAAACATGCAGAACCAGAGAGGCCAGGACAGACACAATGGTCATTTGAGTAGCATTAGAACAGAACTGTGTTCATGCTCACAATTCTCTGTTTAACCTGTACCTGTGTCTTTTTAATAAATCTTTATCATTCTACAGAAATGAAAACACGAAGACAAAAATAAATTTTATTTCACAACATTATGTTGCACTTTGTAGCACTTTAAGATTTTCATTAATGAAAAGTGCGTTATAAATTGAATTCATTATTATTATTATTATTATTATTAAACCGCGGTCAAGTTAGTTTTACGCCGGACATTCCATCGAGCTCAGGGGCTTCAGCGGTGTGTTTTTCTTTTTCATGCCGGGATGGGGGCTCTGATTCCGGGCAGCTGTTTCAGCTTCCGCCTGGAGCTCCGTGGCTTCGCATCATATCATAATACAGCTACAATATAAAGCATGTAAAACAATAAAAACAGGAACATGTCTGTGTTGGTTTATGCCAAGAACTTAGCAGATGTAAAGCTATTTAATATTTAATTTAATTTATTTATTCATTCATTTAAAAGACAAAATAAAACAAGTTCCTCAAAAATAAAACATTGAATGAAGAGTGCAGAAAGAAGAAAAAAATCTTATATCACCCCATTATTTAAAAGAATATATAAAATAACTTTAAACAAACAATCACTTAACTCCATATCTGTAAAATTAACTGAAATATAACCATTTTTGAGTTGGCTTATTTCAATTGCCTGCTGCAGCCATCTTCAATTCAAATGTATCCAAAAGTTAATCAGCAGTAAAGAAACATCAGTTTATTATTTCTTGAAAGATTTTTCAAAATCTGTCCAGAGGGTCATGAGATGTTTTGCTAACAGACCAACACCATTGATTCCAAATAAATAACGTTATAATTTTAAAGAAAGATCTTATGCATTCTAAAAGTCCTTTGCTTATGCTTTGGGAATGAATCTCAGCTACTACCACACCAAATTTTATCTCAATTTTTGTCAAATTGACTGAGTTGTACTCAATTTTGTGATTTTTAAGTTCAGTTAGCTGTGGCAGCCATCTTGAATTGGATGTACTTTAAAAGTCAACCAGTTGTAGAGAGCCATTCAGTGATTATTGCTTGAACGTTTAATCAAAATCTATTCAGTTGTTTTTAAGATATTTTGCTAACAGACATATGCAGAATACAAACATAATTGTTGACTTTTGGAAGCATGTGATGAAAAAGAGACTGGGTGAAAGTAACTACTTTAAAGTTTTAAGTAGTTACACGTTTTGTGTTAGCAGAATGTGCACCACCAAGAGAAGATTAATGTTCTCTCTACTACAGACAAGTACAATGTATACAAATATATTCATGCATGTCCAAAAAGGCAACTTGAGTTAAGTTTTATTAATGTTGGATAAATTTCTTAGTTACAATTAAATCCTGCTAACACAAAATCTGAATCTTGATTCATTTGTTGACTGGTTTGCCATAAATCATCAAAATCACAGAATACAGTTTCTGTGATAGTAGGGCAGCCAATGTTGTTACTATATAATTTTGGACTGAGAAACTGAACCAAGACTTCACATAACAGTTATTTTCATTATTATTTTATTTGCTTATTAATATATTTTATTCAGTCTGAGTCAATACAAATACTGTGTAAAATGTTTTATATTTTTCTCATTAGATTTTTTAAACTATTTTCTTTGGTTACAATGGTTAATCACTGCTTTAAAAAATAAGAGTCAAGTAAGATTTCAAATCTGTCTTTTTCTCCGAGATGAACGTGCCCCTCTGACAAAACCTCTGGCCCCAGCTAGGCCCCACCAGTACAACTGGTCTAGAACCGCTACCGCAGCAGTGGCGAGTCTGGAGGGAAAGCTGGCGTTTTCAAAGTAGAAATACAGAAACTACTTTACTCTCCTTTAGGTAAAAGGCAAGAACGTACAAGTGAAGTGTACATTATGTTCTGGAGCGAAGTATTAGTCTACGTCCGTCGTAATCTGATCTGATGAAGCATCTCTGCTCAGGTTATTCAGATTTTCAGTACTGTTTTAAAAGTACTTCATATTGTTAAAATGGTTCTTTTGTTTTTAAGAAAATAGTTGAAGAACCAGTTGTGTGAGGGTTTGATTTTATTTTACACTACAAAGCACATATTTTAACAGTTTACTTTTATTTCTAAGAAAACACTTGAACAGTACAGTGTGTACATAGAGCTGAAAACACAATTGTTATATTATTTTGTTAACCTGTATTTTGTAATGAAGAAAAAACTTGAAGTATAGTATGTCAACCAATCATGTTCTGTTGAGGTGATGTAAGCATTTCTACTTTAAATTCGTACAATAAACAAAAGAAAAAAGACAAAGAAGCAGCCGAAATAGCAATCCTCAACACATTAAACAACTTTTAAATTTTTGGACCATGAGCGAAAGGTGTATTGTAGGAGATGACATCCCGAGCGAATCGCGGTTAAGAGGTAGGATAAAGGTGTATAACAGTTCATGCACTGCTGTTACAACCCCACCCTGAGGCTAATCAGGTAAAAATATGGCACTGGGTGTAACATAAAAAAAACTAACAGTTGATGTCAATAAAAGAATGTTTATTTTACAAAGTAGAAAAGAGAAAAAACAAACAGGCAAACACAGGGAAGCTTTAAGCTTCAGGGTCTCCAAGGCCAAAACAACAAACAAAACACCCCCTTCTAACTATAAAAAAAAATTACTAGTTAGAAGTAAACTTAAAAATACAAAGGCTGAGCTCCCTAGTTATCCACAAAACAGGAGAAAACAGGTTGGAACAGAAATGGCAGAGAACCCCTACCAGCTTCCCTTGAACAGAGAAAAACACATTAGTTAGGCACTTAGAAACTTCACCAAAAGTGCTCACAGCAAGATCAGTTAAGTTTAAAACAAACCACACAGACAAGATCACAGCAGATCAAGGCCCAGACAAAAGGGACTTGACACATCTGAGGTGAAGCTCTTTATGGAGCAGCTGACGAGCTGTAACACCAGACACCTGTGGCAGCCAGGTAGACAGCAAGGTAGACCTGAAACACAGGAAAGGATAAGAAAAGGTGTCTCATGAAGAGAGCTCCCCATACTGGAGGTCAGGGACCGTAACAACCGCTAGTTGGCAGTGTAGTGCAAATATTGCATAACTTGCTGGCTACCAATTGTTGAATTTAAATAGCGGTTTAGAATTAGCTTCCCCTAATTTTCATAAGACATTAGTGCTTTTGAAATTGCGGACCTAAATAAATTAATAAGTGCTTTTGAAATAGCTGAACTAATTTTTGGATTAGCGCTGCCCAGCACTGGTTATTTCAAACAGGAATGTTTTGTTAAGGTGTAAAGGTGCATGATACAGTAAATATAAACTCTTATGCAAAAGGGTGAAAGCTCACAAATTATTACTGTTTGCTACATCTTTACAGGATTAAAAGTCAAAAGAAAAAAGCTCTTCTACATATGATACTCCTTCACCAGCTTGTTTTATTCAACAGCTTCAGTCAAAGAGTCAGAAACACAAATGAGACAAATTGGGAATAATTTCATACAGAATTTGGTAGCTACATCATCACTGAGTCAAAAACAGTTGTGTTTTTATTCATTTAAATTTAGCTTGGTTTGCAGGTAATTTTCAAAATAAGATGCAAAGATGTAATGGATACTGAGCTATTTAAAATGAATTTTCTAAATTAGTAGAATAAAATGAATTGTTTAAATTATTTAAATGAGAATAAATGTATTAAATTGATTAAAGTGAATCTTGAGAATATGTTGCAGATTGTTTATGGATGTTTGTCTGTTTGTTTAATACTGTTGGTGGTTTGTGTTTTGTTTAATCGTACTTGCACTTTGAAATGTTTGGATTTCCTTTATGTACCTCACGGGCTGCCGTAGTTAATGAGGCAGGAACTATAAAAGCTGTCAAAATCACAGTAACAAGAAATGACTGCAACTGTCAAGACGTGTTTTGGCTCCAATGAATAACACTTAGTGTTCCTCAGTGAAAGCAGCAAGGTATGTTTGTTTTGTTTATGTTCAATGTTTATATGTTTATTCTGTACTTTAATATTCGTTCTGTACACTAATATTTGTATATATCTGTATATATTTTAGTTTTTACGGTGATCATGCTTGGTGATCATGCTTGGTGATCATGGTGATCGCATGGTGATCAAGGTGACTGAAGCGGTGTGGTGACTGTGACCGACCACAGGAGAGAAAATAAAAAGCATCAAATCACCCGTCGAGACTGCGCATCTTAATTCAACTGCTGGGGAGCAGCTACAGTAAAAACTTGACGCTTCAGTGTGTGGCTTCCATTGACGGCGAGACCAGGATCAGCTGTGGATCAGCTGTGGAAATGACGCTACGTCAGAGTCAACGCCCCCATGAGAAGTTGTCTTCGCGGTGGATCCAAGAAGATTGCATCTGGAGGAACTGAACCCGACAGATGATGACCACCGGTGCGGTGAGAAAAATACTGATCAAACAACGAGGAAATAACTTGGAGATGACGTCACCAGATATTGGCGTTTATGAAACTAAATGAGTTTAAGGTGTCGGTCAGATTAAACGCCAAATTACTTAAAGGCTGATAAAAGAAAAAAATATATATAATAAAATAAAAGGTGTTTTTGTAACTAAGTTTCTTTGAATGTATAGGTTTAATTTCACTGTAAGGCTTTAGGTCATTGTAAAAATTGAAAAATGTCATTGCCATGTGAAAAGGAACTTTCTGTTGACGTTGGTGAGCAAGAGTTAGTTTCAGGTTCTCGCACAAGAAAGTTAACTGAGAAAGGAGAGCAGTATAGAGATGCAGAGTCTACAAAACAGATTAAAGCATTTCTTAAATCTTATGCATCCTGGAAACAAATAGCCAGAGAAGCCAGGAAGAAATTAAAAGGTTTCTGCTCTCAGGAAAATCTAGATGAAATAAATCAGCAAATCCAAAATGGTCTTGATAAAGTTAAACAGAATTATGAGTTTCTTCAACGTAATTCTTTAAATACTCCAGAAATAGTGCAGAAACTAGATGCCTGTACTACAAAATTAGGCTTTGTGATTGTTTTACACGCATTCCCCCAAACATCAATACAATAGATTAAGTGTGGAACAATGATTGTGTTATACAACAAATACAGAGCTTTATCATTCAATAGGTCTCTGACTTTGTACAGTACTGCTATCGATTTAGCTATTTTTATTCTTACAGAATTTATGTGTTGTTTCCATGTCAGTTTGTCATCAATGATAACACCCAAAAACTTCACCTCATTCACTCTACAAATCTCAACATCCTCAATTTTGAGTGGAACATCGACAGTTTTCTTTCTATTACCGAATAACATGTAATTAGTTTTCTCTAGATTTAATGATAATTTATTTATTTTAAACCAAGTTTGTATCTTGACAAATTCTGTCTTTATCAATTCCAACATTTGTTCAATATCTTCACCTAAACAGAAAAAAGTGGTATCATCAGCAAAAAGTACACATTTAAGGAGTCCTGACACATTTACTAAGTCATTCACATATAAAATAAAAAGCTTAGGTCCAAGTACAGAGCCTTGGGGAACTCCACATGTGATATTACAGAGGTCAGATCTTACATCATTTATTTGTACAAATTGTTTCCTATCTTTTAAGTAGCTAGATACCCACTGTAATGCTGGTCCTCTAATACCATATTTGCTTAGCTTTTCTAGGAGAATGGTGTGATCAATAGTATCGAATGCTTTTTTTAAATCAACAAAAATACTGATACAATATTGTTTTTGATCGACAGCAGTAGTTATTTGTTCCATTAATTCCATGAGAGCCATTGATGTAGAGTTTTTTGCTCTAAATCCATACTGACTATTGCTTAGAATATTTTGTTTATCTAAAAATTGGTCTAGTCTGTTTACAAATAGTTTTTCAAGAATTTTTGAAAACTGTGGTAATAAGGATATAGGTCTATAATTGTTGAATACACATTTATCACCATTTTTAAAAAGAGGAACGACCTTAGCTACTTTCATATTATCTGGAAATATTCCTGTTGAAAATGATAAGTTACATATGTAAGTGAACGGCTCAATAACATGGCTCATTATGTCCTTCACAAACATCATATCCATGTCCACCCAGTCTTTCGATCTTTTGTCTGTAAGATGTTTTACTACATTCATTATTTCCTCTTTGTTAGTTCCATTTAGAAAAATACTATTTGCACAACCTGTAATTGAGTGGGTCACATTTTTATCTACTTTAGGTATCTTAGCTGCAAGGCTTGATCCAACATTCACAAAATATTGATTAAATTCATTTACAATTTCATTTTCATCATGAATTTCATCGTCGTCTTTTACAAAATATTTTGAAATACCAGTTTTTGCTTTATGATTCTTCAGGACACTATTCATTACTCGCCATGTTGCTTTCATATCACCATTACTTTTGTCTAATAATTTACTATAATATTCTTTCTTATGTTTCCTTATAATCCCCACTAATTTATTTTTATACTTTTTATATTTTTCTTCAGCGCTCTGACTTCGCAATTTCAAGAAACATGAATACAAATAATTCTTTTTTTTACAAGCATTTCTCAACCCTTTTGTCATCCATGGTTGATCAATCGTATTTCTCTTTGTGTAATTTGTTTGCACACAGTTTTTTTCGTACAGAGCTTCCAGGATATTCATAAACTCATCATATGCTCTATTCGCATCATTGACATACACATTCTTCCAGTCTTGTTTATTTAGATCCTCTTTCAGTTTTTCTAAAACTTTTTTTGACGTGTTTATGATCTTTTTCTTCATTGCGACTGCTTTTGTGATGCTTTGATCATTTTTATAGATTGTGAAAACTGGTAAATGATCACTTAGATCGGTCGTTAAGATACCACTTATCACGTCCCCATTTGTTATATTTGTGAAAATATTATCAATTATTGTGGCACTATGAGTTGTAATTCTTGTTGGCTTTGATATCACTGGATACATATTTAAACTGTACATTGAGTTTATAAATGTGCTTATGTTATTTGAATCTGTTTTATTTCCCATATCAATGTTAAAGTCTCCACACAAAAAAACATTTTTATTGAAACTCTTCTCCATTTGCTCCAAGATTTTATCCGTGAATATTTCTATATTTGCTCCTGGTGATCTATAAACACAACTTATTATTATGTTTTTATCATTTTTGTTTATTATTTCTATCGTTATCATTTCCATAATGTTATCCACTGTTATTGACATTTCATTATTTAATTTACATATTATTTCATTATTGACAAACAGAGCGACTCCACCACCTCTTTTATTATTTCTGTTCATATGATATAATTCATACCCATCGATGTGAATATTACTTGTGTTATCATCATTGAGCCATGTCTCTGACAGCGCTATTATTGTAAAAGTTCTATTTAACTGTTTTAAGTAATCTGTTATTTTTGATATATTTGCATTTATACTTCTGCTATTAAAGTGAAAGTGAATCTTTAGATGTGTTTACAACCTTTTACTGCTCCTTTCACATTTTGTTCCACTTCAGCTTCTTTCGGCTTCCTTGTGCAAATAAAAACTTTTTTCAGCTACTTTCAGCTAATTTCAGCTGTATTTTCAGCTCTTTTGTGCTTCCTTCAGCTTTTTTCTGCTAACAACACTTTTGTGCTTCTTCTAACTTTTTTCTGCTAATTTGTTGTACTCCTTTCAGCTTTTTCTGCTGTTTCACCTAGGCTATACTATTTAGCTGTTTTATGCTAATTTTAACCCTTTCAGCTAATTCCACAGTTGTTGCACTCATTTAAAGTTTTTTCAGCCTTATTCAGCAAAAATGTGCTCTCTCCACTTCCTCTTGGTAATTAAAGTTTTGTTCTGCTATTTTAGCTACTTTCCAGCAGTTTTTTTTGTGTGTGCTAATTTCAGCTTTTTCCAGATAATTTAAACTTTTTGTGCTAATTTCTGCTTTTTTTCAACAAACGTGTTCTTTCTGCTTTCCTCTGCTAATTTAAACTTGCTCTACCTTTCAGCTATTTTTTAGAATCTTTTAGCTAATTTCATCTATTTTTCAGCTATTTTGTGCTTCCTTCTTCTTTCTGCTAACTACAACACTTACTTCTAACTTTTTCTGCTATAATTTTAGCTTATTCTGCTCCTTTCAGCTTTTTCTATTTCAGCTACTATTAGCTTTTTATTGCGAATTTTAGCTTTTTCGTCTCATCACACTTTCTTTTTGCACTCATTTCATTTAAACTTTTTTCAGCCCAATTCAGGAAAAAAATTTGCTCTCTACATATACTTCCTTCTGGTAATTTAAGTTTTGTTCTGCTATTTTAGCTACTTTCCAGCTGGTTTTCTGTTCTTTTTTATTTTTCTTTTTTTTCCCTAATTTCAGCTTTTTCCAGATAATTTCAACTTTTTTGTGCGCATTTCTGCGTCTTTCAGTAAACAAGTCCTTTCTGCTTTCTTCTGCCAATTTAAACTTGTTCTACCTTTTCAGCTGATTTTTTAGCTAATTTTAGCTGTTTTAAGATCAGTTCAACTTTTTGTGGTAATTTCTGCTTAATTAACTTATTTCTGCTAATTTCAGCAGCGTTTTTCTGCTACTTTCTGCTATTTCAGCTATTATTTAGCCGTTTTGTGCTAACTTTTTTTTAGCTAATTCCACATTCATGTGTTCATTTATGCTTATTTAAACCTAATACAGCAAGTGTGTCCTTTCTGCTTTCTCTTGCAGTTTTAGGCCTGTTCTTTCATTTCAGCTACAATTCAGCAGCTAATTTCAGCTGTTTTTCCTTAAATTCTTCAGTAATAAGCATCCACACTGAGTTCTCACAAGAAATGTAATTTCTCTAGTTTCAGTGAGAAACAATATTTACTCTCGCCCCCGTCTGTTGAAAACCTCAGCCAAAGGAAGGCGCCAGCCCTCAGAAAAGCAGCCGAAAGCGCCGAGGCGTGACTTCACGGCGGACACACACGCAGCACAGATCTGGACAGCGCCTGCTAAGAAAGTAAATCCCAAATCGTTCGCTGTGTCACGTAAATCTGAACGGGCCGGCACCGATGCACAATCAACTCGAGGCAGGCGGCTCTCAGTCGGTGAGCAAAGTGCAAATCCACCAACCCCCCACCCCCACCACCAACTAATCCCTTTTCAATCATGCCCTTTTAGGATTAGACCTCCATGTAATTCTTCTCAGGTATTGTTTTATAAACTTAATATGATATTTCAATTTAGGCGAGTCGGGCCGGGGCTTTAGGACACGGTGCAGGATTGGATGAGCGTCAGATTGGAGCGAAGTGCACGATAAACCTTTGACTTAAAGTCCAACCAGAGCACAACGTGCACAAAGGTGGCACGGATGACCTAAATCAGTCTTTCTGAGGGGGGTTCTGCTCTGCAGCCTCAGACCGTCTCACAGTGAAGTACGAGAGATTTTTGTTGTTGAAGACTTTAATTTACTGATTTATTTTGTTTTATGTCACTTTACGGTTGTTACAACAATCACCTGCGGCTTATTTTTAATTATTGTTAGAACGTTTTTGAAAAATTCACACTACAGGTAGTCCTCGACTTACGACGTAGATCCGTTCCTAGGCGTCGTCGTAAACCGATTTTCGACATAAGTCGGACATACGTACATACTGCACCATATACGTACAGTACTGTATTACCAAGCACATAGCCTATCCTAATGCAGTACCCTACATAATTATCAAAAAACACATACGTTTGGGAGCCATAATGAAGGGAAAAAAGAGTTAATGGCCTACTGGGATGTTGGTGACGCCGTCGTCTTCGGTCCATCCGCCGTATTCCGTATACAACGTAAAACCGTGTTCACAGTACAATACTGTATTCTTCCACAGCTGCGCCGCTGTGTCACAACCAAAGGTGGGCGCCAGACCGCTAGGTAGCGCTAAAGCGCTAATCCGCTTACAGCGGACCTAAACAATTTGTTAGCTTTACAGCGGATTGACTAACTTTTATAATTCATAAGCGGATTTGCGCTATTTTTATTTAAAATGCAGTACCGATAATAACTAATTATCTATCAGTAAAAACGAAAAAACTTATTTACGGGCCCGGACGACTGCTAACAGACCATATCCTGTCAGCGCCGGATGTGGTCCGTGACAAAAAAGCGTCCCCTCAGTCTCTTTGCTAGAGCGAGCGCTCTCAGTTAGCAGCCAGTGTGTTACTCTGCAGCCTTATTGCTTGTTTTCGAAGAGTCAGACGAAGAGTTTTTAACATGGAGGGTGAACTTATGGATGTTTCTCAGCGGCCTACGCGACGCGTCTGGATTTTTAAAAGTAGTTCGCATTTTCCCTCTTCAAAATGGCGGCCGCGACGGCCACAGAAGATGAGGACTTTCAGAGTCAGAGTCAGAGAGTCTTTATTGTCATTTGCACCGCATGTGGTACATGTGATGAAAACGAGATTATGTACACGGGGTCCCAGTTACATCCAACAACAAATGCAAGAGAAAAACAGTAATAACATCTAGAATTAACTAAGAAAAACATCAACTAGTAATACACTAAGCCCTAATATAGTGGAAAAACATCATTATAAACAGCAGCACGAACATGAGTCTGTATGAGCAGATGGTCACAGATGAACACAGCAACAAGAAAACAGATCAGCATCAGCATGATGTGATATTTTGCAGTGTTTATTTTTATTTTATTTTTATTTATTCATTCATGAGTCTAACAGCCTCAGGGTAGAAGCTGTTCCTCAGTCTAGTGGTTCTACATTTGATGCTCCTCAACCTCCGTCCTGAGGGGAGTGGGGCAAAGAGTGAGTGTGCTGGGTGAGTGAGGTCTTTCATGATGCAGGTGGCTCTTTTCCTGCATCTGGAGGTGTAAATGTCTGTGATGGTGGGGAGACTGACTCCAACAGACTTCTGTGCAGCCTTCACCACTCTCTGTAGAGCTTTCCTCTCTGCAACTGTGCAGCCTCCATGCCACACGTTGATGCTGGAGCACAGGACGCTCTCCACTGCACACCTGTAGAACGAGGTGAGAACTGGGCTGCTCAGACCAGCACGTCTCAGTCGTCTGAGGAAGTAGAGTCTCTGATGACCTTTCTTGATCAGGCTGGTGGTGTTGTTGCTCCAGCTGAGGTTATCATTCAAGTGTACACCCAAGTATTTGTAGCTGGAGACCACTTCCACTGCAGACCCACCTATTTTCAGTGGGGCGTGGGTGTGTTTATTCCTTCTGAAGTCCACGAAACTTTTCCATGAAAACACGGTAAAAACAATTATTTCTTTGCTGAGAAAAAAAATATTTCTTAGCTGACGTTATAGTCAGAGTCAGAGTCAGAGAGAATTTATTGTCATTTGCACCGCATGTAGTACATGTGTTGAAAACGAGATTATGTACACAGGGTCCCAGTTACATCCAACAACAAATGCAAGAGAAATACAATAATAACATCTAGGATTAACTAAGAGAGACATCACATCAGCTAGTAATACACTAAGCCCTAATGTAGTAGAAAAACATCATTATAAACAGCAGCACGAACATGAGCAGATGGTCACAGATGAACGCAGCAACAAGAAACAGATCAGTATCAGTATGATGTGACATTTTGCAGTGTTTATTCTTATTATTTATTTATTCATGAGTCTGACAGCCTCAGGGTAGAAGCTGTTTCTCAGTCTAGTGGTTCTACATTTGATGCTCCTCAACCTCCGTCCCGAGGGGAGTGGTGCAAAGAGTGAGTGTGCTGGGTGAGTGAGGTCTTTCATGATGCAGGTGGCTCTTTTTCTGCATCTGGAGGTGTAAATGTCTGTGATGGTGGGGAGACTGACTCCCACAGACTTCTGTGCAGCCTTCACCACTCTCTGCAGAGCTTTTCTCTCTGCAACTGTGCAGCCTCCATGCCACACGTTGATGCTGGAGCACAGGACGCTCTCCACTGCACACCTGTAGAACGAGGTGAGGACTGGGCTTCTCAGACCGGCTCGTCTCAGCCGTCTGAGGAAGTAGAGTCTCTGATGACCTTTCTTGATCAGGCTGGTGGTGTTATTGCTCCAGCTGAGGTTATCATTCAAGTGTACACCCAGGTATTTGTAGCTGGAGACCACCTCCACCGCAGATCCACCTATATACAGTGGGGTGTGGGTGTGTTTGTTCCTTCTGAAGTCCACAATCATCTCCTTCGTCTTCTTCACATTCATGTGAAGGTTGTTCTCTTTGCACCAGCTCTCCAGATGTTCCACCTCCTGTCTGTAGCTGGATTCATCATTATCTGTGATGCATCCCACCACAGCTGTATCATCTGCAAACTTAACAATATGACAGCCTGGATGTGTGGCTATACAATCATATGTGAGCAGAGTGAACAGAAGAGGGCTCAGCACACATCCCTGAGGAGAGCCAGTGCTGAGGGTGATGGTGGAGGAGGAGAAGTTGTGGATCTTCACGGACTGTGGTCTGTCTGTTAAGAAGTCTAAGACCCAGTTACAAATAGAGGGGCTTAGTCCAAGTGTGGATAGTTTGTCTATCAGAGTTTGGGGGATCATGGTGTTGAAGGCAGATGTGAAGTCCACAAAGAGCAGACGCACGTATGAGTCCTTCTGATCCAGGTGGGTGAGAGCAGTGTGGACCACGGAGGAGATGGCGTCCTCTGTTGATCGGTTCTCACGATATGCATATTGATGAGGGTCCTCGTTGATGTTGACGGCTGTCTTGATGTGGGACATGACCAGTTTCTCAAAACATTTAGCGACTATCGGGGTGAGGGCCACCGGTCTATAGTCATTCAGACCAGTCACTGTGGAGCTTTTTGGGACTGGGATGATGGTGGCGGTCTTCAGGCAGGTGGGAACTGACTCCAGTGCAAGTGAGGTGGTGAAGATGTCAGCCAGCACCTCACAGAGCTGGTCCGCACATTCCTTCAGAACTTTCCCTGGGATGTTGTCTGGACCCGTAGCTTTATGAGGGTTGATCCTATAGCACAAGGTTTTTCTGAGCTTAACCGCTTCAAATGGTCAAATCTGCTGGATTAAAAAAAGTATTTCGCCATTTGCCCTGTTCAAAATGGCGGTTAGCGTGTTAGCATTATCGTCCACTAGCATTGCTAATACATAAATGCTTTTGAAATTGCGGACCTAAATAAATCAATAAGTGCATTAGAAATAGCGGAACTAATTTTTGGATTAGCGCTGCCCAGCACTGGTCACGACGTTTATGACGTAAAACTGCGTAACTCGAAATAAGGCTTTTCATAGTAAGTAGGAGATGCGTTATAACCACGAAACGTCGTAACCTGAGGACTACCTGTATTGTGATCCATTTTGCTTCGGTACGTTTCTCGGTGCAATTCTTGTCCCGCTGTGCTCAAGTATTTCAACAAATCATGGATCAAAACGTTCAGCTCGTGCTGGTGTTGTTTCTCGGTGGTGGATGCGTTGCATGCAGAGAGCCAGCGTCACCATTGTGTGGGAACATACAATGGTGACAACACATTAACTCTTGGAGTCAACACTTTCTGTTTGTCGGTCAATCTGCATCTGTTGGTGTCAATCCAATTCAAGATGGCCGCCACAGCTATTTGGAAAAACAAAAATGGCCAAAACGTACTCTAAATGACAGGAAATGAGGTAAAGTTCAAGTGTCTCAGAGTCATCCTCAACCTGCACCTCAAGTGTTAAGACAAGACGTGGCTGTGGTGGATGGTTGGGGCGGCCATCTTGAATCTTGGTGATGTGCATTTCTTCGGGGGAAGCTGAGCCTTTATTTGCACAGCGTATTGGACTTTTAAGTATTTTATCAACTGCAGTTTTAGACAATCTCTGGGAAATCTAAGCTTCGTAGGATCTTTTGGACCTCAAAGAATAAAAAAAAAAAAACGAAATGAGCTTCAGACCGAAACGTGTCGCGAGCAAACGTTTTATGGAGCGTCTTTGTGTCGAGTCAATAAAAGGGAATTAAACGAGCGCTTCGGTAGCCCTGCGCTGTGCTTTCCCCTTTCTTGTTGCTGAGTGAATTAGAAAAAGAGGCTCATGTCATGCGAGCTGCCAGAGGAGAGGGAGAGGTCTGCTCTCCATCCTTTACCTTGTCCGTTAGAGGAACCGAGTAAAACCGAGCCGCAAAGCCGGGTAACACGTCTGGGCGATTTTTTGATTTGTGACAATGACCTTACAAGGCCTGCTGCTGGAATCTGTTATAGTGTTAGCAAAATATCTGGAACACTGGATGGATTCCAATACAGCTCCCATTGGGTGCACATCTACAAGGGTTTGACTTTTGGAGTCAGCTCCATTCAAGATGGCCGCCACAGCTAGGCCAACAGCAAAAAGTGAAAGTCTGTAAGTCTGAACTTTAGTGTGGAAGTGTCTGAGAGTGATCCCCAACACACGCTCCGAGCTTCAGCTGATCGACATCCGGTGGTAAAACTCCGTCAGGGACGATTGGAGTCAACTGTGTCTGCCTGTTAGCAAAATATCTCACAAACCACTGTGGACTTTGTTTAAACTGTTAATGCCTAATCTGAATATATCTAAAAACAATGTTTTTGGAGAAACTCCCATTTCAAGATGGCTGCCACAGCCAACTGATTCTAAGAAACGCATGAAACTCAGCCAGTTTGAGGTGGTAGTAGCTGAGAGTGATCCCCAACACAGTCTCTGAACGCTTCACATCGTGCCATATTTTTCAACACTGTCCGTCTGTTAGCACAATATCTCACGAATCACTAAAAGTTTTAGTACACAATTGTTGAATTTATCCGGAAACTGATATTTTGAGTGGATCTAATTCAAGATGGCTGCCACAATTATGGAAGCCCATTTCCGCCACTCTATTAAAAAAATAGCAAAAATAATCTCAAAATAATGAGATAGTATCTCATTATAATGAGATACTATCTCATTAATTTGAGATACGATCTCATTATAATGAGATACAATCTCATTAATTTGACATACGATCTCATTATAATGAGATACTATCTGAGATCGTATCTCAAAATAATGAGATAGTATCTCATTATAATGAGATACTATCTCATTAATTTGAGATACAATCTCATTGATAGTATCTCATTATAATGAGATACAATCTCGTTAATTTGAGATACGATCTCATTATAATGAGATACGATCTCATTATAATGAGATACAATCTCATTAATTTGAAATACGATCTCATTAATTTGAAATACGATCTCATTATAATGAGATACTATCTCATTATAATGAGATACAATCTCATTAATTTGAGATACGATCTCATTATAATGAGATACTATCTCATTGTAATGAGATATCTCATTAATTTGAGATACTATCTAATTAATTTGAGATACTATCTCATTACATGTATAATGACATAATATCTCAAATTAACGAGATAGTATATCATTATAATGAGATACTATCTCATTATTTTGAGATAATTTTTGCCTTTTTTTTAATAGAGTGGCGGAAATGGGCTTCCATACACAACAAATCGCCATTAAGCAATGGAAAAATCCTTTCTCAGTGCATGTTTGACAGGTGATCCTTCAAGGAATGACGAGCGGACAAAAACAAATCTAAGAAACACAATTTGTACTTTATTTTTCGCATGTGTCCGGACAATAAACACTTGTTGGCAAAATGTGTGGCCTGATGCCAACTGTGTGTTTGTTTACCGAAACAGCCAAAGAGACTGAAAACAGGTAAACTTACTGACGATATGTGTTTACCTGCAGAGACCACAGCCAGCCTGATGCGAGTTAAACAAACAACCAAACAAAAAACACACACACAAGCCTCCATGTTGTTTCTATAGTCAGATTTGTTTACATTGAGTGCAGACCCGCATTTCAGAATTACCGTATTTTCCACCATACACGTCGCACCGACATAGAAGTCGCATCAGTCCAAAAATGTCTAATGAAGTGGAAAAATCCCAAATATGTCACTTTGCTGTATATGTAGCATCTATTATGTGTCACCGCTGACAAAACGTGGGCCGGTGTTGTGCCAAAAATCTATTACATGATACAACGGCATGCCTTACTTGCGAGTGCCATCTAGTGGCTGAAAATGGTAGTGTTCAATGTTTTCAGTCAGAATGAATGAAAACGGTCATATTTCAGCCAAAAATTGGTTTATGAAAAAAAAAATACGTTGCTTCAGCATATAAGTCACTGGGCATGCAAATTATGTGGAAAAAAGAGTGACTTATACAGCAAAAAATACGGTACCTGTTGATATACAGTGTGTGGGAAACTCCTGGGGTAGCTTTCAAACCGCACTTGATATAGTTCAAGATAACTATTTAGTTTTTTCTGTTTAGTAATGAGCATCTGTAATTGTTTGTATAACTTTAATTGTTCTGTTGAAGAAATCACCCTCGAGCCATGACAGGTAGTCCTCGACTTACGACGTAGATCCGTTCCTACGCGGCGGCGTAAATAGACTTTCGACGTAAGTACGAACTATGAATGTACAGTACTGTATTACCAAGCTCTTAGCCTATCTTAACACAGTACCCTACATAATTATCAAAAAACTCATACGTTTTGGAGCCATAATGAAGGGCAAAAAGAGTTAATGGCCTATGGGATTCCTTGGTCCATCCGCCGTATTCCGTATCCCGTTTATGACGTAAAACTGCGTTCACAGTACAGTACAGTGCAGTTCCGCCGCTGCGTCACAACGTTTATGACGTAAAACTGCGTAACTCGTAATAAGGCTTTTCATAGTAAATGGGAGATGCGTCGTAACCACGAAACGTCGTAACTCGAGACCGTTGTAACCCGAGGACTACCTGTAAATCACTCAGGGAGCCACAGTTTAAGCCAAGAGCTCAGGGGCCATTGTCATTAATTAAATTTGTTTTACGGTTTGAAATGCAGTTTTATTTAAAAATGAACCAAACTCTCACCTGTGGGCCTGATTTTGGCCCCCGGGCCGCCAGTTGAATAACCCTTCTCTACAGCAACAAATTATTCATAATTGAACACATTTAAAATAACTATAGAGGTGAAGAAGAAAAAAATGGAGGGATGGGGATGCATTTTGGGAGAACATCACACTTTGCTCAGATTTACGCAGTCAGGTTGTAATAATATAATTAAAGCCAGGAGGGGAAATAATCTCTAAA
>JBBPBX010021075.1:1853-13909 GCA_038048925.1 Garcialebias charrua | reverse complement strand
GTATTTTATATTATATAATCCTTATGTATTTTATATTTCAATTTGTCACTGATAATGTTTGAACTGAATTGGTTTGTTAAGTGTCCTTGGGTGTCCTGAAAGGCGCTTTTAAATAAAATGATGATTATTATTATTATTACAATCCTTTAACTGTGCTGCATAAAATGTACATGGAACGTTAAATTTTTTTGTTGAGTTATTTGTTTTTTACAAATAGCATAAACAACTCAACAACTGAAAGCTTAACAAAGCTTTCAGTTGTTGAGTTGTTTATGCTGATTATTCAAAATTCATAAGAGCACATGACACTCATGACAAGAGCACTGTCATGATAAACTACACATCTAGCTCTCAAGTTGAAAAGCAAAAAATACATACAAACACTAAATATGTAAGAAGCACATACAATAACCTAAATTAACTGTTCTTGTGTTGTTTGACAACTGACAATCCGGTGCTATGTTGTAAATCCTGTTTTGAAATTCATATGCATATGAACACACCAATTATTTACAACTTCATTTAAGTAATTTTTATTTTATTATGTTTTTTCTTTTCTTAGGCAGACGTGCTCCATTGTACAGCAAGGATGATGCAGACTGGGTGCCTTCACTGAAGACGTGTGCTGCAGAGAAGTCTGTAGCAGTTGGTGCTGATGGTGGATGACATCTGGCAGCTGAACGCTTCAACCGACGACAAAAAAGAACTAAAAAAAACATGGCAAATAGCACATGTTAGAATCCATGTTGAACGTGTCATAGGCTGTGTTAGACAAAAATACACAATCTTGAATGGCCCTCTTCTACCTATTGATTTTCAAACATGTAGATATCCAGAAAAAGTTGCATTAATCGATATGATTGGCTTTGTGTGCTGTGCCTTGGTTAATCACCTTTGGTGGGTTATGAGTAGCTGCATGAATTGTAAAAAGAACAAGTGGATAGAAGAGTGATAGCTGATGTGAACCTTTTTTATTTTTATTTTACATTGTTCCACCTTTACTTTGAAGTTGTTTTTGCAAATATGGGGCAGACATGATTTTTCATTCACTGCACTCTTTATTTGAGCATGATGCTGGTGAAGATTCTCAGTCGTCCAGTACATGATAAAATCAAAAAAGGCGTTCAATACAGGATCAACTGGACTTTATTAGTAACAAATAAAGTCCAGTTCATCCTGTATTGAACGCCTTTTTGATTTGAGCATGAATTACTATATCATTGTTTATGTATTGATTTGATTAATGTAATTTTGATTATGCTTTTTCTGTAATGGATATCACACAGACGTGAGCAAACAAGATGACTTACATATTACAACATATGTTTCACATAGTGGTGCTGATACTGTATAGCTCACGTCGATTTAGAAAACCTCTCTTTTAAACAGAATAAATGACATTATGTACCGGTATCATTAACCATTTTGTTTGTGCACTTTTTGTATTGACTAGAAAATATTCTGCCAAACTCAAAGTAGTTATAAGGTAAAAAAAGGTCTAAAGACAACCATTCGTACTATTATCTTAAAAGATAAATGTCTGCAGAATGCACCTCAAAGTTCGTACTGTAATTAGATTCATAGAGTAGCTGTTATTTATATAATTTGTGTTGAAACACTCAGAGTAGCTGTTATTTATATAATTTGTGTTGAAACACTGTACAAGAGTTGAAAATTTTGAATAACACTTGTCAGCCATCATTGTACTTCACATGTTTATTTAAAAAATATGTATTGAGGTAGTTCTGCACAGAGCTTCTATAAGATGAACTGAAACACACATTTACACATTTAGTCTGGATTAAGAAGGAAAATCAAGGCATTGCTCTCTGGAACCGCTCAGATCTGGTTGATCCAGGGATCAAATGTAGCTTAAAAAACAGGGATCTAAGATCATTTTGACAAAATTTGCTTCAATCCTCAGACTGATGTGATGAGTCACATACATTTACAATAAGAATACATAGCTAGTGTGTGTTTAAAAACACACCCAAAATATATTTATATGTACACAGACAAATTAAAAATTAAATATAAATCACCAAATAATTCACAATGTCTGCGTAGGTCACAGCTGGTAAGGTCCTCTCATCTTCTGACATGTTGGACAGCCGGTATGGGTCTTCTTAGCTGCCAATTATCTGTATTTTATCCAAATGACGTTCCTTTGCTGCAGGCTGAAGCTGGTCCACATACTCTCCTGCAGCTTCTGTCTTCTTTACAGAGGTTTGTTTTACAGAGAACATGGTCAAATCAGAAATAAAACCGGAGCTCTGACTTCAACTACTGTGTGTTTACAGCGCGAGTGTCTCCAACATGGCGGTGCTTCCGGTATTGCGCAATCCGTGAAAGGGGTCTATTTAGCTTTAAAAAAATAATAGATTGTATAATTGATTGATTCACTTAACACATCACTTACATACATACATACCGTATATATATATATATATATATATATATATCTATATATATATATATATATATATATGAACAAACACACACACACACAGCACGCTATATACACACTTTATAGATGCATAAACATATTTTTGGCACTAATGGAACCTCGTAAAAAATACAATATACATTTTTATACCATCTGTCTCAAATATTCCAAATAATTTATTACATTAAATTAGGCTTTTTTACGATGTTCATGTTACTCGTTGCAGCTGAAGCTAGCGGTTAGCTCGCTAAGCTAAGCTACGTTTTTTTTCTTACCATGATAGCTGTGGATGTTTTCTTCATGGAAGAAATATCATGAGATCAACACTGCGAGTTCCTCCTCACCAACAAAAAAAAGGGCTGCTGGCAAATTAAACAAGATGTTGAATTTCTCTTTAGTGCACAAAGGAAGTGTCTGTTTCTGTACAGGCGCGTGTTGGACAGACCTGATGGGTCCTCCTGACAAGATTTAGCAGACCTATTTCCGCCTGCGTAAAACTGTGACATATTTGACTAGTCAAAATGATAATTCAAGATATCTCGCACGTCATTCTGACTAGTCAAAATGTGAATTCCAGATATCTTAAATAGAAACGCCGTCCACATGATAAAATATTTCAGATATCTTGAATTCATTTAAAGATATCTTAAAAGGAATTTTGACTAGTCATAAATACAGTTCTAGATATCTGAAATTGATTTATGACTAGTCATATTAGTTATTTAAGATATCTTGAATTACATTTTGACTAGTCATAAATACATTTTGACTAGTCATAAATACATTTAAGATATCTTAAATGATGACGTAATTAAAGATATCTGTAATTGTAATTATGACTAGTCAGAACTAAGATCGAGATATCTTGAAAGCTAATTATGACTAGTCAAAATTAAATTAGAGATATCTAGAATTGTATTTACGACTAGTCAAAATTCATTTCAAGATATCTTAAATTGAAGCCTCCATTCAACTCAATGGAAAATCTGACGTCATTTTGACTAGTCAGAATGTAATTAGAGATATCTCAAATAGGAATTTTGACTAGTCAGAATGTAATTCAAGATATCTTAAATAGCTATTATGACTAGTCATAATTCAATTTCAGATATCTGGAATTGAAGTGCCCTGAATCCGATTTAATGTTAAAAGGGCTTGCCATAGCCTGAGGGGGTTCAGCTCGACTCGGGGCAGAGTCGGCCTGTCAGAAGTGCTGCCTGTGCACAAGCAGAGCGCACGAACGTTGGGGAGGAAGGAGCTGACAGAGGGTGAGGTGGTGGTGGAGGAGGCCTGGAGGGGGGGAGGCTGCTGAAGTCATGTCCTCGGGGCTTGACTGATTCTTTTTCTTGAAGGAATGCACACCGCTTTTGTGCTAAAGTTTTAAACTAAGCTCTTGTGTGATGTACCGTATTTTCCGACCGATAAGTCGCACCGCCCTATAAGTCGCATTGTTCAATTATGTCCATTAAATTGGAAAAAATCCATAAACATGTTGCACCGCCGTATAAGTCGCATCTATTATGCGTCACCGCTGACGCGTCGCGTATGTTACACGTCAGCGGTGACAACCCGAAATGTGGGCCGGAGGTTTGCCCTGTTGCAAATGGCTGCCACAGGAGCTGCACTGAAGGACTTAAAGCTGCTATATGTAGTTTCTGGAAAATGCTGGACTTAGAAAAATTTTGAACAGAGACACCTTTCTGGTCCCTCCCCCTTGCTCTCGGCTGAACTGCAACTCAGCCTCCTTAGCTCCTCCCCCACAGCATGGCCGGTCTCGTGAATGCGCATGTGATACTGTAACCTTCGTTATCTTTATTGTTTAGTTTTAATAATAAATGATTCAAGCAAAGACACTTACTAAAAGTGATAGGTTGAACCTCCGCTATATTGACACAGCTACTGTTTGAACGAGAACGTGCACGGATGCGCGCTGCGGGCTGGGACAGGCGGGGGCGTGGGTTAGGGGCGTGAGAAGCTCTGTTGTTATTGGCTGGTTAAAAACTCTTTTTTTATTGGCTGGTTAACGGCGGGTCACTGTGGGTTTTTAGAAATTCTTGTAGTACCACTTGGAGAAGCAAGGGGAATATAGTTTTTTCAGAGATTACTTGTCTAACATCAGTCTGTCAGGAGATAGCGACAGAGTGAAGAAATATGTTAAATATATTTTTAGAAAAGTTACATATAGCACCTTTAACAAGATTAACACGGTAAAAGCAATTATTTGTTTGCTGAAAATTATAGCAAAGATGCGTCTTAGCTGAACTTTTCCTTAATAAATGCACGTAATTGTCAAATCAGTTGGATTTAAAAAGTAGTTTTGCTACGTGCACCCGCACGGATGGGACCACAGAATTTTGTTGTTAGCTGACATTATAGCAAAAGTGTTTCTGAGCTTAACCGTTTCTTATTAATAAATTCACGTAATGGTCAAATCTGCTGGATTTAAATTGTTTTGCTTTGACGTCTTCCAAACGGTTTGCGCGCACTGCGAAAATAAATTATAAATAAATTGAATTTTAGCTCAAACTTCTCTAACAGCTAATAGGTTGTAAATGTCCATCCAGTGATTACTTTCTGTAAGTTTCATCAAAATCTGTGCTGTGGTTCTTGTGCTATTTTGCTAATAGTAAAACACTGAGCTAACAGTAGTTCATACCTCCAGAGCAGGAGGCCGTGCTGCGACAGAGTGAGTCCGACCAGAGGAGGCTTCCTTTGTACGCATTAACAGGAAACGGTCGGTGGACCCTAGCGGCCGAAACTGGTACTGCACCATTTTTTTGCCAAAATGAAAAACTGTCAAATCTCAGCCAAAATTGGTCTAAAAAATATGGGGAAAAAAATCCATAAATATGTCGCTTCGCCCTATAAGTCGCAGGGCATGCAAATTAGGCAAAAAGGTGCGACTTATAGGCCGGAAATACGGTAGTAGCACTGTTATATATATTTTGGGGATGAGTCTCAGATACTACCACTCCAAGTTTCAGCCTAATATTTGTAAAACTGATAGAAAACAGCCTTATTTGTGTTTAAGTTTGATTAGCTGTGGTGGCCATGTAGAATAGGGTTGACTAAACTTTTATAGAAGCACTTCTAACTAGGTGTTGAACAAATACATATTTTTTAAAGTCGACTTTAACATGATAAAAGTCGACGTCGACTAGTCGATGACGTCATATGAACTCAAGATGCTATATCATATTTTTTTTTAAAACATAGGTGTATATTTGTTCTCCTACCAGGTCTCTCTTGTCCTCGAGGCTCAATGGGATTAACCTGCCTAAATAAAGGTTGAATGAAATGTATCATATTGCATATTAATCACAGGAACACCAAAACTATTACAGTGTATTAAGCTGCAAAAGTAAAGGATGTGCAGCACGTAGAAAATAAGGCTAAGAACAGCGGGGTGGGCGGTGATGGGAGTCCACCACCGCCCACCTTGCTAATCTTAGTTAAATTTTATTTAATCCACCACCGTGGATTGGGTGGAATGGAAGTGAGGGTAGTGGTGGAGCACCTTATTATAATCAAGTTATTAATGGTCGTCAGCCGCGCGCGTCTGCTGACACAGCAGCTGGAAAGCTTCAGGTGCATCGCTGGAATTGATCCATCTGGACTTTTTTGTATGTTTTTTAACCGGCTGGTCAGCGCGGCTGGTGGTGATTAGGCCTGTAGCGATAAACAATAAATCAATTAATCGCATGATGAATGAAAATTATCAACCTCTTTTTTCATTAATCAGCTTCATCGTTTCTTCATGTCTCTCTCTTTCTACTGAAGACACTGGATGACAAAAGGCTCAACTCCGGTGTTCTTCACTGACCCCTCCCTTTATCTTTAAAATCTGTTTTAATCGTCCAAAATCACATTTTTGGATCGTTAAAAGCAGCTAAACTGAGAAGCTAAGCTACGAGCTAAGCTAACCGGCCGACCTCGGAAAAAACCTCCATCTTGTCGAGCTCCAAAATTCACAGTTGAAACCTGTTCTTTCGTGTTAAAAAGGTGCTGTTCTCTGCAAAAAGAAACTGAGAACTCGTTTACAATTTTTTTTTAATAAGCTTTGTGTGAAAAATTCTATGCTAAAGCCTATGCTAAAGACTGATGATACCCTCCGGATGAAGGGCGAAACATTTCTATAAAAAAGAAACTGTACAGATGACCCGACGGAAAATTATTGGATTTGGTACCTGGATTATTGAACATGAACTTTCTTTGCTATGCTAAAGAGCTCAAACCACAGAGCGTCCGCCATGCCACCATGTCAGCCCATGTCACGTCAAGGGCCCTCCCTCCCATTTTTCTTAAAGAGACACACTGCTCAAATATCCATCATTTGAAATCAAAAAAGGCGTTCAATACAGGATCAACTGGACTTTATTTGTTGCAGAAAACGTTTCGACTTCTGTCCAGAAGTCTTTTTCAATTCTGAATGGAAGCTGTGAGAACGAGAAGTTTTATACAGGCTTACAAGTCACGCACCAACATATGAAATTGGAAACTGAAATAACACCACAAATTAACTAACATGCCCATTCTATTTAAATTGACAAAACGACACATCCCAGCTTAACAAAAGGGGGTTTGTAACACATACATGTAAATTGAAAGATCACACCTTAACAGTAGGAGGTTCCCTTGAGGTCTCTGTTAGAAGACACAAAACTGTGTGTAAATTGACAAACAACACCTCCCAAACAACAAAGAAGCATGATGAATGAAAATTATTCTTGCAGAAGTTTTCTGCAACAAATAAAGTCCAGTTGATCCTGTATTGAACACCTTTTTTGATTTCATCATGTCCTGGACGACTGAGAATCTTCACCAGCATATCCATCATTTGGTGCAAACAGTCATATACTGCCATCAGGTGGTCAAAAAAGGTACTACACTCCAAACAAATCATAATTTCTTCTAAAATTTGACAATTATTGTCAAATTTCAAACAATATTATTGTTTATCGCAGTAATGTCTGAGATAATTAATCGCCCAGCAAAATTTGTTATCGTGACAGTGGTGATCCAAATTGGATCGTCAGCCGTGCGCGTGCGCTGACACAATCAAAATCCCGACACCAACCCAACCGCCCATCCAGCACGTTATTTTGGCTTGGGCTTAGTAAACTCTAAAGCATGGTTTATACTAGCGTCTCATGTCTTTTACCTCCCGCCGACATGTCTTTTACCTCCCGCTGAGTGAACCCAGCGCTGACCTAATTGCGTGTGTGTCACCGGCCGCATTGAGTGTTTATACCTCTTTAAGACGTGGGGATAATCCCTCCCTCTTCCCTCCCACTGCATACGTCACGCGCACTCACACTGCATACGTCACACGCACGTTGAGGCTGTTGCCGGAAAGAGGAAGTTTTCAACAGTTCACTACGAAGAAAATGTATTCGCAAGCGGCAAAAGAGATGCTTCTCAGGTTGGATGACGAGTCGGAGGACGAGGATGAAGAAAATGACCTTATATTAATGTTATTGGCCGCGAACATGGAAATACGACGCGAACGGCGTTGGCACGTTCGCCCGCTGAACAGGACCAGATCTACACAAGGCGAGTTTAGCTTGTTGGTTCAGCAGATGCGGGAGATGGATGACGAGACACACTTTTCATATTTTCGAATGTCCGCTGCTCGTTTTGATGAACTTGCCCACCGGATCTCCCCTCACCTGCAGCACGCACCGACGCACAGCGCACCGGTCTCTGCCCCGGAGAGACTGGCTGTGACGCTGCGGGTCCTGGCTTCTGGGTGCTCATTCACTGCCATCGCTGCCAGTTATAAGCTGGGGAAGGCTACTGTATGCTCTGTACGCCCATATGGAGGTAAGATGCAATGTATAATTAATGTCAGTACTGATGTTATATTTGCACTTTATTTTGTAATTTTATGAAACATATTACTGTAAGAACTACCGGTATCTAAAACAGTGGCGGGGTCACGTGCTGCGGTGTCACGTGCTGCGGGGTCACGTGCTGCGGTGTCACGTGCTGCGGTGTCATAGACCATATATGGACAGCCAAACAAAAAACGCCCACAAACTTTGAACCAATCACACGCTGCGAGCCGCATCGTCGGCGTCTTGGAGTTCTGCTTGGGGGCTATGTACACGACAGGCTGTCGAACGGGGGATCGCAGTGGGAGTGCGGCGAAAAGTTGCGCAATGTTTGCTCACTCAACGGGGGGTAAAAGACATGCGCCGGGGCATCTTGCAGAGTATAAACCAACCTTAAGTTAATGTGCCTGCAGTATAAGTTCATATAAGACCCTTAACTTGTCTGATGTTTTAAATTTGAATCTTGTCTACAGTAGTTTATATGAAATCTAAATCAGAGCTAATCTTGATATAAACGTTTGATGTAATTTTATGATTCTGTTAATAAAAGGTTCATCTCCTGGTGAATCAACATAAGTTAACGTTTCTAGTAAGTTATATTTTGTCTGGTCACATTTAATCTGTTTACATCCAAAAAAGAGAGAACTCGTAAAAATTAAATGCTAAGAATTTGGGTCAGATAAAATCTGCTCAACCTTTCATTTGGAATGTGGTACAGTTAGCAAACTGACCAGTACCTAAAATTCTACATATAAGTTTATGTAATGATATAGGCACTTAGTCAGTTTACTAATCTACCTATATACTAGATGTAAGAATGAGCAGGTTTTCACCTGACATAAACTTATCATGAAATTTCACGGGTTCTCTCTTTTTCAGTTTAATATCAATAAATTTGTGACTAGGTGATGAGATGTAAGAGACAAATGAAACGTTAACTTATGTTGAAACGGCAGAACTGAATCATTTAATTAACAAATCATTAAATTACATCACAACATATTTACATGATTGGATCGATCAGAATTTCCTATAACTAACTGTTCAGCAGATTTAAACATAGGAACAACGGCACACACGTGTTGTAAATGACAGCTCTGTAAACCCTCTGTTTTTAGTCTTATTTTATTTAATCTATGTGGAATAGGGCTGGGAACAGTGGTGGTGGTAACTGCGACTAGTCGACGTGAAACATAAAAACTCATGAGATGCCCTAAAGTCGACTAGTCGACCCAGGTATTCCCCGAGAGTTTTGTTAAAATCCATCCAACTGATTGTGAGATATCATATTTTGCTAACAAACAAGTCAACGCGTACACAGACAGGCAAATGCATGATTGCCATCCTTATGATGAAATTTACATAAAATGGTTTGTATCCAGAGGTGGGGCCGTGCCCTTGAGCAGAGATTTCCATCTGAGTTTCTCTGGCTCGGCGTGGTCGTGGCGCCGGCTATCAGCTCTCCTCCCATTTGCTACCTGTCATCATTTTTAAAAGATAACAAGGCCGCTGATTAAAGGCGGCATCGTTTTCAGAAGTAGAAAACAGTGCTAAGTGATGGAGCGGCTCGGAGAAAGCCCTGGGGATGGATTATCGGTGCTCTCTGCATCCCGCGGCAACGCTGGCTGTCATGTCTGCGAGGCCACTTTCCAATCTGCCATGTTTATTCATGAGGACAGCCAGCAGCCTGTTAACGGGCAAGATTGGGCATTCTGGAAATGTAGGCAGAGAAATCTGGTGAGCAAAGCAACCAGAGCAGGCAGGAGGATTCTTCCCTTCTTCCATCTTTATCTATCTTTCATCTGTTTCTGCCTGTCTGCCCTCCCGTCTCCTTCCCCTCCTCTCTCCCGAGCTCTTGTTGCTCTTTTGGCGAAGAACCGGTGGAGAATACGAAACAACGAGCCGAGGAAAAGATGAAAGCAGGAGGAGACACGGGTTCAGATATCGCCCTTGAAAGTGCATGAAAACGTGTGAAATTAAAAACGGAAAAGTGGGAGAAATACTCCAGACATCAGCGGTATAGGCGTATAATTATTCCACCTTCCTCTGGCTTAAACACACCCTGTATTTTTATTTTATAGCCTTGATGTGGCGGGGGTGGTGAGGGGTGCTTCCCGCCCTCGGGTTCAACCGTAGATGATCCGATAGAGATTGTGACGTGATAGCTCACTCCATGTGGGAAAAAATGGGTATTTTTATCAAAATAAAAGTAAATAAAACCTAAACTGCACCAGTTGTCACAATACGGCGAGCTACAGAACACATTAAAGAAGCAGCATTCTTTGAAAGAAAGCCAGTGTTGAGAAATGATGGAGTTATAGCCATTTTTTAAACCTTCAAATGATTGTAACGTGCAATACAGTGAGGCACCGCTCGGAGTACAGTATACTGAGGATGACTTTAAGCTACTACCACTCTGGTTGTTTCTGATAGCTGTTTGTGTTTTTTTTTAATTGTGTTATTTATTTCCTTTGTTGTTGTTTTTATGTGTTTCGGTTTCCCCTTCCTCCATCTTTTTCTGCTCCTCAGCTCCAGCCCCGCCCACTCTCACCATTTCACTGTTGACATTTTCCTCAGGCGTCTCTGCTTTATCCTCGTCCATTTTGTCCTTCAGTTTTCCCCTGGGTCTCCTTTGGGTCTCCTTGTGATTTTTCCAGGTTCCTAGAAAGTTTTTGCTGCCGTGACCAACTTACTGTTTTCTTAAACCTTTTTTCTTTAAAGGGGACCACATATTCAAAATTCACTTTTTAATGTTTTTTTTACTCAACTTTGGGTATTTACTTCATAAAAAAACAGTCCTTGTGCCAAAAAAATGCACCCAGTGGTTTATTTACTCTAAGTAGATTTATTTATTTTTGATAAATACACCTGGATTCACACTTCCTGCAGTTATTGACGTCACAAGCCGTAGCCAATCACCTCAAACCTGAGTCCAGCCCCTCACCTAGCAACCCCTGGTTAGGCTCAACCCACTTCTGTATTAAACACATGACTGTTGTTTTTCATGATTTCATCTCATCTTTTGTTTATATGTTCTTAATTTCATGTGTACAGCACTTTGTTGCAGCTGTGTTTTTTTTAAATGGCTTTATAAATAAAGTATAATTGTTATTTTTATGTTTTAGTTCAATTTTTAGTGTATTTGCGATCGCTCCCAACGCGCAGCCGGCAAAAATTAAACGAGCGGACCCCCGGCGTAGGGACCAGCGGCAACGGGACACTGCTTCTGGCGGATGGAGCGGAGCTTCAACTGTACAGCCTCGCAGCAGCGAGGACCTTCTCCTTACGGATTAATTTACGGGAGACACTTGGTGAACTTTGTGTTGTCTTGACTGGAACAGCGATAACTCCCAAAATCTCCGCGTGCAACGAGCGGAGCTGGCGAACACCGGAAGAGGAACAAGCTAACATTAGCTTCGGATTCGGGTGGTCTAATGCTAAAAGGAGCAGCAAATTGCGGCGCGCTCAGACGGGTTTCGGTAAGTTATCTTAAGCTAGCACTAACAGTAAGTCAAATGAGTAATAAAAAAAGAGCTAATTTTAAAACAACAACACATTACAGATACTGGCTGTTACAGAGGGCGTAAACAGATCTTTGAAGGGCGTGGACTTCAAGAAACCGGTCGTTCAAAACGAAAGTTAAAAATGGCAGAATTAAAAAGGGTATAATTAATTATCTAAGAATTATTTTGTGTATTAAAATGAATTAATATTGTCAAGATAGCACACAGACATAACATAAAAATTTTAAATACCTATATGTGGTCTCCTTTAAA
>JBBPBX010021074.1:16715-42728 GCA_038048925.1 Garcialebias charrua | reverse complement strand
TCGGAATACAGTACTTGGCGGGTGAGCATAAACTGGTGTGTGAGTGGACTGGATGACGTCTCAGGGCGATGATGAGGATGGAATGGATACTAATGAGTGGAGTCAGGTGAATGGAAGAGGGAGGAATAAGAGAGAGGAGAAAAGTTGGGCTGGTACCTCTAAACGCAGTTTAGCTGATATTAGCTCGGGAGAGGAAACTGAAGGTTTAGTTTGTAAAAAGATTGTGAGAGAAGAGTTCAAGATTATCCTGAGATTTCAACCGGAAGAAGAGAACATACAATTAAGTCCAATGGTGGTGTCCAAAGAATTGAAAAAGAAGATAGGGGAGGTTCATTTTGCTAAGATTCTCAGAGATGGTAATCTGTTAGTTATTGTTAAAACTGAGGAGCAAAAAAATAAAATCATGCATGTCGAAAGTATTTGTAAAAAGATAGTGAAAGAGAAGAAAATCATCGGAGAAAACAAAGTGACAAAAGGTGTAATCTCAGGGATCCCAACTGATGAAGATTTGGAGAAACTTAAAAAGTGTTTCTGTGATGTAAAAGTCGACAAAATAACGAGACTGTTGAGAAACGTTGATGGAAAGAGGGTAAATAGTAGATCAGTCTTGTTGGAATTCACTGATTCTAAACTTCCGGATAAAGTAAAAATAGGTTATTTGAGTTTTCCGGTCAGGCCTTTCATCCCTCCACCTATCAGGTGCTATAAGTGTCAAAGGTATGGTCATGTAGCAGCAGTGTGCAGAGGATAACAAAGGTGTCCAAAGTGTGGTGACAATCATACATACGAAGAATGTGGAGAAAATAAACAAGAAAAATGTTGTAACTGTGGGGGGCAGCACAGGGTGACATATGGTGGTTGTGAAATACGAAAAAAGGCTGTAGAAATACAACAAGTGAAAGCTGTCAATAACATCAGTTATGCTGAAGCGCTTAAGAAAGTGCAGGGACAGAAAGAACGTGCAGCAGCTGTCAGAATTCAACAACCCATGCCACCAAGCCAGAACCAGAAGGAACAACCTAACACAGAACTCACAGTTGAGAAGATCATGTTGTTCATAGCATATGTGATCAACTGCACAGATCAAGTTAAACAAAAAACGGAGAAAATTAAGATCATTGTTAAAGGAGCAGAAAAATTCTTTGGGATAAAGGATGTAACATGGGAGCATATTAATCATACACTTGGGGGAGATGGGAAGCCTGGAACACCAGGGGAAGGAGCACTATGATTATTTTACAGTGGAATGCCAGGAGTCTCATTGCGAATGGTCAGGAGTTCAAAGGATTCATTAAAAACAGTAGGGATAAACCAGACGTAATCTGCATCCAAGAAACGTGGCTGAAACCTAATCTAGATTTTGTCATTAAGGGATATACCAACATACGGAAAGATCGAGAAGGGGGTGTGGGAGGTGGGTGTATTACTTTCATAAAAGAAGGAATAAACTACAGATTATTGAATAAAGGCTTGGATTTGGAATTTATAATCGTTGAAGCTTGGACGAGGAATGGGAATATAAAAATTATAAATTATTACAACCCAGGGACTAAATTATCTGTAGACACACTAGATAACATTATTGGGAAGTTAGATGGGAAAGTAGTATGGTGTGGTGATTTTAATGGACACAATACAATGTGGGGTTGTAAAACTGATCACAATGGTTTGGTAATTGAGGAATTTCTGGATAATAACAGTCTGGTGTGCTTGAACGATGGTAGCAGTACGAGAATCAATGTTTCAACAGGAACAGAGTCAGCAATAGATCTTACAATAATCTCGGACTCACTGGCAGGAATCAGTTCGTGGCAAGTTTTCAAAGATACCACAATAGGTAGTGACCACTATCCAATAACAACTAAACTGGAGTTAGAAGCACTGAAGTATGACACGAGGGGTGAACATAGGTGGAACTTCAACCACGCTGATTGGGTAAAATTTCTGGGTATCAGTGACAGTGAAATGGCTAAAATAGATTTACAAGTTGATGTTGATGAACTGAACATGTCAATTTGTTCAGCTATTATAGTAGCAGCGAATAAGTCAATAAAAAAGAAAGGTAGTAATATTAAGAAAAAGATAGTTCCATGGTGGTCAAAAGAGTGTGAAAAGGCAATTAAATCTAGAAATAAAGCCTTTAAAATATTCAGAAGGAATCACAGCACTCAAAACCTCTTGGAATATAAAAAACTGCAAAGTATTGTAAGACGAACTATAAAAACTACACAAAGAGATTATTGGAGAGGATTTTGTAGTTCAGTGGGAAGAGAAACTGAAATAAGTAGAGTGTGGTCAATGATCAAGAGAATGAATGGAATAAAACAAGAATATGGTTTTCCAGTTTTACAAGATGGTGAAGTTATGGCACTTGATAATAAGGATAAAGCAGAACTGATAGCTAGGAATTTTGTTAAAATACATAGTACAAACAATGTTAGTGAAGAAGGTAAGAGGGGTAGAGAACGTACCTTCATAGAAAATAGAGCATTATTGGAAGACGAAGTGTGTGAAGATGTATTAATAAATATACCATTCAGTAGATCGGAGTTAAATCGTGTACTTCAAATGTGAAATATCTGCTCCGGGAAAGGATCAAATTTGTTATATAATGGTAAAACATCTTAGTGATTCTTCTAAAGAAATTATTTTAGAATTATATAATAGAGTTTGGGAGACGGGAATATTGCCACAGTCATGGAAGGAAGCGATTGTTATACCTATAAGGAAACCAGGTAAAGATCATACTCACCCGGGGAGCTATAGGCCAATAGCTTTAACATCGAACGTTTGCAAAATTATGGAAAAGATGATAAATGAAAGGTTGACGCATTATATGGAAAGGAAAGGCTGTATCTCCAAATTTCAAAGTGGGTTCAGGAATGGTAGGAATACAATGGATCCGGTTTTGTGTCTAGAACATGAAATCAGGAAAGCTCAAATTAATTCAGAAAGTGTTGTAGCTGTGTTTTTTGATGTCGAAAAGGCGTATGATATGATGTGGAGGGAAGGTTTGTTTATAAAACTGAAGAAAATGGGTATTAACGGGCGAATGTTTACATGGATTAAAGAGTTTTTAACAGACAGGCAAATACAGGTAAAAATAGGTCAAGATTATTCGGATAAATATGTCGTAGAAAATGGTACACCTCAGGGGAGCATAGTCAGTCCGATATTTTTTTCTGTCCTAATTAATGATGTGTTTGATGATATAGAAGAGGGGATGGGTCGTTCTTTATTTGCCGACGATGGAGCCTTGTGGAAAAGAGGGAAAAATGTAGGATTCATTGTACGGAAGTTACAAATGGCTATTGAACATGTTGAAAACTGGTCACTTAAGTGGGGTTTCAAATTCTCTGTTGAGAAAACAAAAATAGTGTTTTTTTCAAGAAAAAAAGTGATCAATAACATTGAACTTAAATTGTATGATCAGGTACTTGAGCGTGTGAAACAGTTTAAATTTTTAGGTATATGGTTTGATGATAAATTAACTTGGACATTTCATATTCAAAAAATAGTGGATAAATGTAAAAGAATAATTAATGTACTGAGGTGTTTAACTGGAAGTGACTGGGGAGCGGACAGGAAGTCAATGAAGACCATTTACACAGGACTAATCAGATCAGCAATAGATTATGGAAGTATTGTATATAATTCGGCATCAGCTACGTCTTTACAGAAGTTAGATAGTATTCAATATCGAGCTTTGAGAATTATAACAGGAGCTTTTAAATCAACACCAACAGGAGCAATACTGATATAAATGGGAGAACCACCTCTAAACATCAGAAGGGAACAATTGGCATTAAATTATTGGGTTAATCTGAAAGGTCATGAGCTAAATCATCCAACTCATGGTGTGTTACGACCTTGTTGGGAAAAAGGTAAAAAAGAAGCCAAAAGTTTTGGTTGGATCATGAATCAGAAAACTAGAGAAATTCAAATCAACGACATGAATGTCAGTCCAACAGTGCCGATACCGATCCTGCATTCATGGCTATTCACAGAACCTTCAGTAGATCTGACATTATTAGGAAAAAAAGGAAATATACAGTGTATAAACTCAAATACATGTTTGGAATATATTAACCACTATTTTGGTTATATAAAAATGTATACGGATGCTTCAAAGGATGCATTGGATCGAGTCGGGGTAGCATTTTTCGTTCCAGAGTTTGGAGTGAAGGTAGGGAAAAGAATCAGTGATAAATTGTCGGTGTACACGGGAGAAATGATTGCAATATTACTAGCTGTTCAATGGATTGAGGATAATAAACCACTCCGATCGATAATTTGTTCGGATTCCAGCTCTTCATTACTCAGCTTAAAGAATAATAGTTCAGTAGGTAGGCCAGATATATTAGTAGAACTACAACAAACACTTTACAGAATAAAAATGATGGGACTGGTTGTGAAATTTTTGTGGGTACCCGCACATATCGGAATAACAGGAAATGAAAAAGCCGACAAAATAGCTAAGCTTGCTACCGAAAACAATGTGGTCGAAATGGAAGTTAACTTCAGTAAGTCTGAATTAAAAACCATTATCAAACTTAAAATGAGAGACAAATGGCAAAAACAGTGGGAGGAAGAAAGGAAAGGTCGATGGTTTTATAGTATTCAAAGGAAAACGGGAGATAGGTGCGCTGGGAGAAACAGAAGGGAGGAAACTGTTATATCACGTCTTCGATTTGGTCATACTGGATTAAATAAATCGTTATTTCTTGTAGGAAAACATGATACAGGAAAATGTGAGTACTGTGGTGAGGTTGAGGACATAGAACATGTGTTAATGCATTGCCAACAATACAGGATTGAAAGGGTTCACCTGTCTAGCAGACTTGCTGCAATGGAAATAAGATTGGATTTTAGAGACTTATTACAGAACAATTCAATGTCTGAGAGTACCCAAGCCTTGATTCATTACTTGAAACAAACTCGATTATTTGAAAGAATATAGTTTTATTTTATTTTATTTTTATTTATTTTTTTGAGCGTTGTTCCAGTCCATACTCTACACCAGTAGGTGGCGGTAATGCACCTTTCAGTTGTTTGCCAACCGCCAAAAAAGAATCCACTTAGAAGAAGAAGAAGAAGCTTTAATTAGTACCAGCAGCTGTTTGCCTTTGTTTGCCTCAGTTTGCTGCTCAGTGTTTGGCAACCACAGAGATGCTTTTGGTATGTATTTCTTTTCAATTATCTTTTGTAAATTAACAGGAGTAAGAAGAATTTATCTTGTGTGTATAAATTTGCTGCATTTTGAAATATAGAGGTAAAGCTTAAATTCTATTTAATAATTTTCTATTAAGGGTTTAATTTTGTTGATTGGAAAAGTAATTTATGTAAATGTGTTTTTATTCAAGGTTTTCAACCTGTGACTCATGGAGCATCAGAGAAAATAAAAGAGACTAAATGAGTGGAGTTGTCCAGCGTCCTCTGTTGTTGTCAAAAGCCTTTTTCAAGTTCAGGCAAATGAGATAACTCGACAGTTGAAAACCAAGCGTACAGCCTGGACTGGAGGATAAACGACCTTGGAAGTCTTAAGTGCTGGTGACGCAGAGGTGAAGAGTTGTGAATTCAGTATGGCAGAAGCCCTGGAGAAGACTGTTTAACAACTCAAGAAGAACCACTGTAAAAAGCAGCTTCACAAGACAAGCAAACTTTCTTTGCAAAGAGGCAGAACTAATGGTGGAAGCAGAACTGAGAGATTAGTTCAATAAACTCTCAGAACAACTCTCTCTCGCCCAGTAGCACTCACCCCCATCCTGATGAAGTGCTTTGAACGGCTAGTCATGAAAAGCATCACATCTGTCCTCCCTGCCTCCCTGGATCCCTTCCAATTTGCATACCGACCTAATCGCTCAACCGACGATGCCATCTCCTCTGCCCTCCACACAGCTCTCACACATCTGGACACGAAGGACTCTTATGTTAGAATGCTGTTCATCGACTTCAGCTCGGCATTCAACACCATCATCCCCCAACAGCTCATCCATAAACTGGACAGTCTGGGGCTGAACACCTCAATGTGTAACTGGCTGCTAGACTTCCTGACCGGGAGACCACAGACAGTACGGATCGGGAGTAACACATCTAGCACCATCACATTGAACACAGGGGCCCCACAAGGATGTGTGCTGAGCCCCCTTCTATTCACCCTGCTAACACACGACTGCACACCATCGTACAGCTCCAACCACTTCATCAAGTTTGCGGACGACACAACAGTGGTAGGTCTCATCAGCAACAACGATGAGACGGACTACAGGAACGAGGTGAGCCGCTTGGCCTTGTGGTGCGGACACAACAATCTCACTCTCAACGTGGAGAAGACAAAGGAGATTGTCGTGGACTTCAGGAAGAGGGATGCACAACATGCCCCTCTGACCATCAACAGCACCGCAGTGGAGAGAGTGGACAGCACCAAGTTCCTGGGAGTGCACGTCTCAAAGGACCTGTCCTGGAGCAGGAACACTGCAGCACTGGCGAAGAAGGCTCACCAGCGCCTCTACTTTCTCCGCAAGCTGAAAAGGGCTGGAGCTTCAACCTCCATCATGTGCACCTTCTACAGAGGTGCCATAGAAAGTGTCCTGACCAGCTGCATCACTGTGTGGTTTGGTGCATGCACTGCATCCTGCCGCAAGAGCCTCCAGCGCATCGTGAAAGCAGCTGAGAAGATCGTCGGCACCTCCTTGCCCTCACTGCAGGACTTACACAGCAAACGCCTCACTCGGAAAGCCCACCGCATGGCAGGTGATCCCACACACCCACTACACAGCCGCTTTAGACTGCTGCCATCAGGGAGGAGACTGAGGAGTCTCCAGGCTCGTACCAGCAGACTGAGAGACAGCTCTGTTCATCAGGCAGTCAGAATGCTAAACACTCTGCCTGCTCTGCCTCCCCTCCCATTTGAACTGCCTTAACACAAAAAACTTTCTCACACATTACCACTCAACACAAAGTTTTTAACACTGGACTCTGTGTCATCAAACGGGTTATTCACTAAACTCTCGGTCATGTGTTCATTCAGTTTGCACTACTTCTCATATTTGCACTAATGTTTGTATTACATTACTGCCTATAGTCATACTACTGTTTACATTCACTGTTTACATTTATTAATACTGTTTACATTTATTACTACTGCTTTACATTTATTACTACTGTTTACATTTACACTACTTTTATCTACACTACTGCAGATACATATACAGCATTCTCTGACTAGCCTTATCTAAGGATGCCAAATGTGCCTTATGTGCCTTACTGCATATGCCACTTTGCCTCTATACCAACATCAACTACCTCATACATATACTGTGTACATTAACTTATATGCTGCTGTGCCACTCTTTGCAAATGTCAACGCTAGAAACTTCAGTTTATTTTATAGATTTACGTTTTTATACTTTTCATACTACTATGCAAAAACTCAGGACAGTATTACACTTTTATTATTTCATTTTATGCTTATGTTCATTGGGTGTTTGGTGTTTTAGGGGTGTTTGGTGTTTCAGTGTTGGTGTAAATTTTCATACTTTTATACTATTATGAAAAAACTCAGGACAGTGTTACACTTTTTTACTATTTTATGCTTATGTTTATTAAATGTTTTAGTGTTTAGTGTTTAGATGGTTACTGTTGCACCGAGGGACTGAGAGAAACGCAATTTCGGTCCTGTGTATGTCCTGTACATATTGCAGTTCTGACAATAAAGTTGACTTTGACTTTTGACTTTGAGAACACTTCAGGAGGCTACTAGTAGCCAATGATGACTACAAAAATGGTCTGCTTGCTGAGGCCTCAAAGGAGGAAGATGAAGAAGAAGTAAGTCTGGACAACCAGCAGGAGTCGGACATAATAAAGACGACAAACGAGGCTGAAACAAGATTTAAAGAGGTCAGAGACTTTATCCAAGATAACTTGTGGTCTAGATATGGTCAACAAGAACTCATAGGAGTGATCATCGAAGCAGAAAACAGTACTGAAGCAGCAGGCAACTTATCTGTGGAGAGTACTAACCTTGAGGCCTACGAGGTGTATCTCAACCTTTCAGCTGAGAGACTGAAGGAGACTCTCAGAGTCATGTCTGCATGGGAGCGCTGGATCCCTGGGAGTGAAAGGAGAGACTTTGACAAAAGCAAAGCTGGGCACCGCTAATTAAAAAATTAGTTCCACAATTTCTAAAATGCTTATTAATTTTTTTAGGTCCACAATTTCAAAAGCACAAATGTCTTATGAAAATTAGGGGAAGCTAATCTAATCCGCTATTTATATATTTATATATTATATATATATATATTTATATATAGCCGGCAGCGTTATCAATATTTGCACTACACTGCCAACTGAAAAGTAACAAAAATGATCCTAAAAGGATGAAATTACAAAAATCAAAGGATTTATTTAATACTTTACGTACATATATTCTATTCGGCCACGAAATTAACAAAAAATAGAATGATCTTTTAATCCCTAAAACCACGTTTAAATCTCAAATACACGGGTGTGTCGCCACCGCATTTATACATGAAAGTAACCCAAATACATAAAACTAACGACTCGCCGTCGAATGGTCGACACAAAACGCACAATAAAATACTCCGGCCACGTTAATTTGGCTTGAAAAAGCTGGGTTCTCTAAGGATTTCCATTAGTAACCCAGCACAACCAACCGGCAGACACAGTTAGCGTCTATAGGTAGCAGTGGTGTCAAAAGTATTCACATTCATTACTCAAGTAGAAGTATAGATACTGGGATTTAAAAATACTTCTGTAGAAGTAGAAGTATCAACTCTAGCTTTTTACTCAAGTAAAAGTAAAAAAGTACTGGTTTCAAAACTACTTAAAAGTATAAAAGTAAAAGTAGCGTAAGAAAAAGCAACAACAAAGACAAATGCTTAGGCCGCACCACACATACTATTGTATAAAACCCCACCTCCCCCACAAAAATCATTTTTTTAGACTAGATTATATTATATTGTTAATGTTGAAAAACTAGGGGTGCACTAAGCTACCTGTCTTAACTGCATATATGCCCATTGAAAATAGACACATTTAAATGCAAATTTAAATATATTAAAATAACCATATAGGGGTATTATTGAGCATTACCATATGTTTCATGGAGTCACAATGTGACTGTAATTACTCTTCCTGGCCGCTATAGAGGCGCTGTTGACTCTTAAGGCCGCGTTGACTACCGCTAATTCCGTTAGCTTGAAAACGAAGACGGTGAAAAATCAACTTTTGGGATGAGTTTTAGCCTGGATGTGACAATCGCTTAAACAAACGTTCTGTTAAGAAAATAATCGATGTGTTTAAAATGTTTAGAAAAGGTTCTGTGAACTTTTAGATATTAAATGCACCGGACTTTTTCCTTTTTTTCTATCTGGCTGACGTCACTACGTCGATGTGTCGTTTGTGTTGCATTTAGGGACGTGCGTGCAGTCGGACGTTTGTGTTCTCCCGAAGTCTAAACGCTCTAAAACCCCTTTAAATATCTCAAAACACCGCGGTTAAACAGTTTCTGACGATATTTCATGCATAGAACGAACAAGTCAGACAATCTGTCAGTATTGTGCTAACAAAACTGAAATTTGACGACCAGCACCGCGTGTCACGTGATCGCTTTGAATCGATCACAGCACATAAACAGACGCCATGAACGTAGCGTCACCTTATCACAAATGTAGATTCTTTTTCAACTCATAAGACGCTTAAATGCACCCCAAAAATTCTGTAAACGTATCGTTTCACATCCGAACAGTTATACCAAGCTGCGCCCAGTAAAAATAGCTCAATAAATGTCGCCCACACGGACTTTTCCCGTATTTAGCAACACGTCAGAGCTAATGGACCGAGTCAGAACCTCGATCCGACAGCTTCAGACACTATTATTCCTGCTTAAAATGTAACGAAACTTTCAGCTTACCTCAATACGGCAAAATGAAAGAAAAGTAACGAGGCTATTTTTAAAAAGTAAGGAGTAGAAAGTACCAGTAATTGCGTGAAAATGTAAGAAGTAGAAGTATAAAGTAGGCTGAAAAATAATTACTTTACTAAAGTATAGATAACTAAAATTTGTACTTAAGTAAAGTAACGAAGTATTTATACTTCGTTACTTGACACCTCTGATAGGTAGTCAACAGATTTAAAGGGGACCACAGATGCAAAATTCACTTTTTAATGTTTTTTTACTCAACTTTGGGTATTTACTTCATAAAAAAACAGTCCTTGTGCCAAAAAAATGCACCCAGTGGTTTATTTACTCTAAGTAGATTTATTTATTTTTGATAAATACACCTGGATTCACACTTCCTGCAGTTATTGACGTCACAAGCCGTAGCCAATCACCTCAAACCTGAGTCCAGCCCCTCACCTAGCAACCCCTGGTTAGGCTCAACCCACTTCTGTATTAAACACATGACTGTTGTTTTTCATGATTTCATCTCATCTTTTGTTTATATGTTCTTAATTTCATGTGTACAGCACTTTGTTGCAGCTGTGTTTTTTTTAAATGGCTTTATAAATAAAGTATAATTGTTATTTTTATGTTTTAGTTCAATTTTTAGTGTATTTGCGATCGCTCCCAACGCGCAGCCGGCAAAAATTAAACGAGCGGACCCCCGGCGTAGGGACCAGCGGCAACGGGACACTGCTTCTGGCGCGATGGAGCGGAGCTTCTACTGTACAGCCTCGCTGCTGCCCTCGCAGCAGCCTCGCAGCAGCGAGGACCTTCTCCTTACAGATGAATTTACGGGAGACACTTAGTGAACTTTGTGTTGTCTTGACTGGAACAGCGATAACTCCCAAAATCTCCGCGTGCAACGAGCGGAGCTGGCGAACACCGGAAGAGGAACAAGCTAACATTAGCATCGGATTCGGCAGGTCTCATGCTAAAAGGAGCAGCTAATTGCGGCGCGCTCAGACGGGTTTCGGTAAGTTATCTTAAGCTAGCACTAACAGTAAGTCAAATGAGTAATAAAAAAAGAGCTAATTTTAAAACAACAACACATTACAGATACTGGCTGTTACAGAGGGCGTAAACAGATCTTTGAAGGGCGTGGACTTCAAGAAACCGGTCGTTCAAAACGAAAGTTAAAAATGGCAGAATTAAAAAGGGTATAATTAATTATCTAAGAATTATTTTGTGTATTAAAATGAATTAATATTGTCAACATAGCACACAGACATAACATACAAATTTTAAATACCTATATGTGGTCTCCTTTAATGAAAAGTAACTAAAATACATAAAAATAACGACTCACCGTCGAATGGTCGACACAAAACACACTTTAAAATCATCCGGCCACGTTAATTTGGCTTGAAACAGCGGGGTTCTTTAAGGATTTATGAAGACACCGAGCGCAGCCAGCTACAGAATTAGCCCCTGAGTTCAACTATGACCCGGAAGATGGAATAGTCCATTTTTAGTAGGGGGATAAAGAAATCGACCGTTTTTTTAATTGCGTATATTTAATGATCGTTTTCATCGTAACTATAATTATTTTTATGTTAAATGTACATTAACAAGCATGAGCAATGTTAGTGATGTAGGTGACTGCACGGGGCGAGGCGGGGCCGGGGCCACTGCTGAAATGGGACCCCCAGGCATTTACCTACATGGTAGAGCCGAGTCTGTTCTCAGCTCTGCCCCCCCCCTCCAACCCTCCCTCCCCCCTCCAACCCTTCCTCCTCTCTGCTCTTACGGTGGGGAAAAAGGTAAAAAACAAGCAGCATAAGAGCTTGTAAATAAGTTTATTGGTTTTTACTGATAGATAATTAGTTATTAGCGGTACTGCATTTTAAATAAAAATAGCACAAATCCGCTTATGAATTATAAAAGTTAGTCAATTCACAAAAACGCTGACAAAAAGTTTAGGTCCACTGTAAGCGGAATAGCGCTTTAGCGCTCTCTAGCGTTCATCCGCCCACCTTTGGACAAAAGAATGAAAGACCTGAAAGTGTTTAGCAGCAGGTTGGAGCTGAAAAAGCCTGAATTTGTCATTGCAAGGCGGATTGCAGAAGAAAGACTTGTTTCAGGAACTGCCAGTGCGACAAGTGGACCACAGCAGACAGCCTGTCCTATTGTGAAGATAAAACCAATAGCACTTCCTATTTTCAGCGGCAATAAGAGGGAATATCACAGATGGAGGAAGGATTGGAAAAACCTCCAAAAACAAGGTGAGCCATCTGGATCTGCTGAGGTTAAAAAAGTTCAACTGCTAAACAGTATTGATGAGGGATTGTTGAAAGATCTCAGACTGTCAACATACAGCACAGCTGATGAGATTTTCAGAGTTCTAGAAAATAGATGTGGAAATAAGTCAACAATTGCCATAGAGATCTTAGAAGAGTTGGAGAAAATTCCTCCTTTGAGAGGAAATCAGCCAAGAAGAGTCATTGACCTGATACAGACTGTAGAAAAAGCATTGAAGGATCTGACAGAACTGGGGAACTCAGGTGCAATAAAGAACCCACTAGTGATCAAAACAATAGAAAGCAAACTGCCTGATTTTGTTAAAAGAGATTGGCTGGTCTTCATGTTGGAACCACACAACCGAGTAACTCCAGAAAGTCACTTTGATGAGCTTCTGAAGTTCCTTAAAAAGCAAGAAGGAGTTCTTGAAAGACTTGAACAACTTAAAAGTGGGGAGAAGATAGAAAAAATGCACCAGGGTCCAGGAAGGAGGCCTGAGAGAAAATATGCTTCAACAAGCACTGCCAAGAAAAGACTTCAAGGAGTATGTGCTGTATGTGGGGATGAAAAACATTACAACAAAATTTCTTCTGTAAAAAGTTTAAAGGGATGAGTCTTCATGAGAAGAAAGCTACTTTAAAAAGGATTGGAGCTTGCAAGAAATGCCTTGGATTTCATCACGATGATCTTGACTGTGGAGATACTTACCTATGCAGAAATAAAGATTGTAAAAAGGAAGGCCCTTCCAAACATCATTATTTCCTCTGCCCAAAGGAGAACGTCAGAGAGAAAACCAAGGATGATGGGGCTGGAAGGATTTGTGGAAATAAAAGCAGACTGACGGAGGAACAGGAGGACTTCTTGTCAGAGCTGACTCCAGAGATGGCAGACAAATGCAGAAAAGCATTTACTAACAACAATTCACAAGTGACTAATGTGGTGCGCCTGAAAATGTCACCACAATATTTGGTTTTCTTATGAATGTAAAGTATTTCCATGTGCAGCTGATCCTATTTTCAAATATATGTTATATTTTGTTTGCGATTCGGCAAGTTAATATGCCTGCATTTTTATAGTGTTTTTCTGAGGAGCGGTGATGACGAAGCGGAACCTTTGTTTTGGGGGGGTGCGTTGCTTCCAGGTTGGTTTTGGGGACGGACTTCACATGCTTTCTGGAGCTAAACGGCAAAACAATGGTCGTCATCTTTGACTCCTAATTTCATTATTCTTCAGGTCAGTACATGGTGAAAACACATCACAACTACAATGTAAGATGTTTACCTCTTATGTGAACAGCACATATCACTGTGTGGCGGTTTCTGTGCAGTAGTTGCAAGCTTAAACAGTCACGTTAAATCTGGCAGGATGCCAGCTCGCGCTGGGAAGGTCTCGCGAGGGAAAGTTAATAGAAGGATGTGATATCTTATTAACTCTGGGTTTTGAGTTTCACTTTTTGTTTTGTTTGAATGATATTCAGACCAAGTGTGGGAACTGAGGTTAAAGGTGGAACAAGGTTAGATTCTGCATTTGTTTTGTAAGTCTTGTCATTTTATTTTTGATCGGTGTTCAGTTAAAGTCAGTGTATATTTTAATGCTTAGATCAGTAAATATACAGCTAAGTGAAGTAGAGCCTTTGATCGGTGTTCAGTTAAAGTCAGTGTACATTTTAAATGCTTATATCAGTAAATATAGAGCTAGATGCAGTATTTGACATATTGTCTTCATCTAAGTGAAGGGTGAAAATGTGAAAAGGTTAATTACTGTAACACTGGTAAAAGAAGGAAACCAGGTTTGTAAATCATTAATACCGTACAGGTACACTGTAAAATATTGGTTTGTTAACAAATCCTATAAATAAACATGCTTTCTGGAGCTAAACGGCAAAACAATGGTCGTCATCTTTGACTCCTAATTTCATTATTCTTCAGATGGTGTGTCATCACTGTTGCAGCAGTCCTGACACTCGGGACCTGTAACACTAAGACTGATGACAACGGTTCTGAGCTCTTAGAAAAATATGGACTTCGTGAGCTCCCTGTCATTCTAATGTTAATGGAGGTCACTGCCAATGCAGGCCAAACAGTTGGAGCTTTGGTGGACCTGGCATCTGATACAAATTATATCACCCATAAAGCTGCTGACAGACTGAACCTACAGAGTGAAAATGTGACCTTAGTGTTATATGGTGTGGGTGGGATGACTCTGGAGGTGAAGACCAAAAGATATCTTCTCAGAGTCAGGATAAAGACATCTACAGGTAAAATGAGGTCCCATCAAATGCTCTGTTATGGACTTGATGAAATTGCAAAAGTGCACAGAAGCATTGATGCTAAAAGTTTACAAAAATTCTTCCCACAAGTCAAGCAAGAGGAATTAAGGAGACCTGAAGAAGTAGAACTTCTCATTAGTCACAGAGAGGGACGACTTGCTCCACAAAGAGTGAAAGTTGTTGGAGATCTTGTTTTATGGGAAAGCCCACTAGGATGGACAGTGGGAGGAGCTCACCCTAACCCTTTTGAAAATGTGGAAGTAACTGCACATGAGTCAAAGACTCACTTTGCCAGATCGATGAGAACGGCTGCTGCCAAGTACCAAGAGATCATCAGTGAACCAAGTGCGAAAATATCTCTTGTCAAACGTGAACAAACGGCAAATGTTAAATTTACAACTGCAACCAACCGTGAGTTTCTTGAATGGTGGAGATGGGAGAGCATTGGAGCAGCCTGCGATCCAAAATGTGGAAGATGCAGATGTGGGAATTGTCAGCCTGGTGGAAAAGAGATGACCCTGGCTGAGGAAAAAGAACTGGAAATCATCAAAGAAGGGCTCACTTATGTCCAAGGTGATGAACATACAGCATCTCCCCACTGGGATGCAAAATATCCATGGAAAGAGGACCCAGCTGCACTGTCTAACAACAAGAGAGATGTGGAAGCCACATTTTTAAGGACTGAGAGGCAGTTGCAAAAAGATCCAGAGTGGAAAACTGCTTACAAAGCTCAAGTTCATGAAATGATCGAACGAACGTCGTGCTGCTGTAGAACTCACAAAAGAGGTCAGGAGAAGGTGGACAGGACCAGTCTGGTTTGTAAGCCACTTGGTAGCTCCAAACCCTCACTCAGTCACAACCCCAGTACGTCTGGTGTGGAACAGCAGCCAAAGATTCAATGGGCTAAGCATGAATGATCTTCTTAAAGGACCAGATGTTCTCAACCCCATCAGAGCTGTCCTATTAAGATTCAGAAAAGGTGTGCATGCAGTTCTTGGTGACATTAAAAAGATGTATAATTCTGAGTGGCTGGAAGAACGTGAAAGGCACCTTCATAGATTTCTTTGGAGAGATGATCCAAATGAAGAGATAAAGCAATATGCCATCACACGAGTCAATATAGGTGACAGACCAGCTGGATGCATCGCACAACTAACCATGTGAGAAACTGCAAGACTGCCCATCTTTGCTCACCTAAAGGAAGAACGCAGAGTTCTTGAAGAGGATACTTATGTTGATGATGCTTTGACCTCCCACAACAGTCAAAATGAACTGTTAAAAATCACACACAAGGTGGAAACCATCTTGAAAGCTGGAGGCTTCTTTCTTAAACCATGGGTGTGGTCTGGGCAAAGTGGGAGGCAAAAGGATGGCCGAGAAGTTCTTCAAAACAAAGAAGTAAAAGGAAGTAAAACAATCATCCTCCCTAATCAGATGAGGGATGAAGACAACAAAGCACTGGGTGTTGGATATCATGTGGAGGAAGACATGTTATATATGCTAACCTCAATCAACTTCTCTAAGAAAAAGAAAAAGAAGAAAGAAAAAGAAAAGAACAAAGATGTTGTTGTGACAGAATGGAAGATGTTCTGTTTTAATAGTGCAATTGCTCATCAAGGTTTAATTCTCTCACTTTAACTGAGGATGTTCAGTAAGCATGTAGTGGCAACAGTTTGCCACAAGAGGGCGTATCAAATATAGTGTGCACTCCTGCCTCAGCAAGCTGACAGTAATTAAGTACTATGTTTGGCTGAGGAAGGAGGAAATGCTCATGTTGCCCTCATGTCTGTTTAACAGGTAACTATCCACACAAGTGACACAAATATAGCAATGTATGAGATTATTGAGAAGTCCATGTGAATGTGGGGAATGTTGGCCGTTTACCCCTTGTGTTAAATGTTACCTAATGTTGTTAGTCTGAGTAAGCTGGCAGCTAAGCTAACTTTAACTGGTTGTGTTGGGACTTATAGGATATACTGCCATAATTATTTGTGTGTTAGGAGAATTGAGCTGTAACTGAATAATTTGCTATTGAACTGAATTTAGGACTGTTTATTGTAAGTGCATGAAGCGGACAGTAATTAAGTACTATGTTTGGCTGAGGAAGGAGGAAATGCTCATGTTGCCCTCATGTCTGTTTAACAGCAGTTTTCAGCAATAAAAGAACAACCCGCAACAAACACACTGACTCATTATTGAAGTGTGCAACAAAATTGGTGCCCCGTGTGAGGGATCAGCTGTGCTTCATGGAAGATTGAGTGAGACCTGTGTGAGCCAAACAGCAACGGAGTGGGAGCAACTACAAGACCAGCTCAGTGAGGCCCTGGTGCAGTTGAAAGTGGACCAGCTCCAAGAGGTGTGTTTCTATGCAAAGATTTCTGCTGACAATCAGACCAAAAAGCATACGCTGATCCGATTAATAAGTGAAGCTGGTGATACTGCTATTGAGAGTGAAGAGGAGGACGTGGCTCATCAATTCCTCAACAGATTAATTTCAAAAGCTAAAGAAGTGAGCAAAAATAAGAAGCCACAGTATGGTGATGATGTAAGAGGGGGTGAAGAGACGACACAGGAGACAGGCTGCAGAACTTCACCTTTTAATCACATCTTACTAAACTGGCGGGAACCCGCCCAACACTGCTTTATATACCCACATAACATCCGGTCCTCTGGACCTTTCACAATAAAAGCATCCTGTAATACATTCGGTCCACTGGGTGTGAGTAGAGCCCCCTAGTGGTCCACCACACACGCCCCCCCAGAACACCCAGTAAGGTCCATCACTAGTCCCGCATTTTAGGTTTGATCAAACGACCAGAACGGCTGAACCTGGGCCCTGCAGAACCAGTCTGATGAAGTGGAGGGCTACGAGGAGGGTCTGCAGAAGATTCGGGCTCCAATGGACGTTGAGAGTTTCCGGAAGAAGGACCGCCGTCCGTTAATAATGTGGATGGAGGTCTGCCTCTGCGAGGAGCTTGGGCCGTAACAACCTGATCATCTGACATAACATGAGCTGGTTTAAGCCTATCAATACAGACAGTCTCAGTACGACCCCCTAAATCCAAAAGGAAATGTTTCGGACCTGGTTGAAGAACTCGAAACGGTCCATCATACAAAGGCTGTAGTGGTGTCCTGTGTGCATTGTGTTTGACAAAAACAAATTTAGAGGACTCCAGACTCTTAGGGACAAATGACTGCGGTAAATAATGGTGTACCGGACCGGGGACACGAAAAGGGGCCTCCTGGGGTGAAAGATGGAGCAACGGTGGAGGGAACTGTGGTGAGGGTACCTCAGGTAAAAACTCACCGGGGACGCGCACAGGCTGACCGTAAACCATTTCAGCCGGGGAAGAGCTCAGGTCTTCTTTGGTTGCGGTACGCAACCCCAACAAAACCCAAGGAAGGCGGTCAATCCAGTTGTCACCGGTCAGTGCAGCACGAAGTGCAGCTTTCAATGACCTGTGAAACCGTTCACACAAACCATTAGCTTGGGGGTTGTAAGCGGTGGTCCTGTGAACGTTAGTCCCCAGACCCTTGGCCATGGTAGACCAGAGCTCCGAAACAAACTGCGGGCCCCTGTCCGCAGTCCCCTGTCCCTGTCCTGCCCTGTAATGTCTGAAGGGGGGCCGAAACGTGCAACCCAGGTAGACAAAAAGGCCCGGGCCACCACTGCAGATGTTGTGGACGTCAGAGGAACCACCTCTGGCCACCTGGTGGTACGGTCTATCATAGTCAGCAGATGAGTAAAACCCTGTGATGGAGGCAGAGGGCCTACTAGGTCTACGTGCACATGATCAAACCGCCGACTTGGGATGGGGAAAGGTTCCAACGGTGCTTTGGTGTGTCTGTTAACCTTAGCACGCTGGCATGGGACACACGCTGCTGCCCACTCCTTAACCGCTTTACGCAGACCGGGCCAAACAAACTTTGAGCTGACCAGTTTCACAGAGGCTCTAACACCTGGGTGGGAAAGGGAATGTAAGGAGTCAAAAACGCGGCGTCGCCATGAAGCTGGAACCAGGGGGCGGGGCCTGCCTGTAGATACGTCACAGAGCAGGAGAGGACCTCCGTCATTCACCTGCCTTTCCTCCAACTCGAGGCCTGTGGGGCCGGACTGGAGCTCGAGTATTTCTGCATCGCTACGTTGGTCCGCAGCCATAGCAGAAAAATCGATGCCAACGTACACGGGAGCGATCAGCACCCGGGAGAGACAGTCAGCCACCACATTGGATTTTCCAGCCACATGCTGAATGTCTGTAGTAAATTCAGACACCGCTGCGAGGTGGCGTTGCTGGCGAGCAGACCAGGGGTCAGAAATTTTTGACATAGCAAACACCAGGGGTTTGTGGTCAACGTATGCAGTGAACTGGCGGCCTTCCAGGAAAAACCTGAAATGGCGTGTAGCCAGGTAAAGCGCCAGCAACTCTCTGTCAAAAACACTGTATTTCAGCTCATTGTCCCGCAGCGTACGGCTGAAAAATGCAAGCGGCTGCCAAACCCCGGAAACCTGCTGTTCTAACACAGCCCCCACCGCAACATCAGATGCGTCGGTTGTTAAAGCTATTTGCGCCGCTGGGGATGGATGGGCCAAAAGGGCAGCAGTGGCCAGTGCAGCTTTAGCATCACCAAATGCCTGTAGGCGTTCTGGTGTCCAGTCAACACTGTCGTTGGGCTTTTTCTTTTTCAGCGCTCCATAGAGCGGACGCAGCAGGTGTGCTGCCCTGGGGAGGAAACGGTTATAGAAGTTAACCATTCCCAAAAACTCTTGTAGCGCTTTAATAGACTGGGGCTGTGGGAAATCTGACACCGCCTGCACTTTGTTTGGTAACGGGACGGCACCACTTGCGGAAATGCGGTGGCCCAAAAAGTCAATGACTGGCAGTCCAAACTGGCATTTCGCTGTATTTACAATCAGGCCATGTGCAGCCAGGCGCTGAAAAACCTCACGGAGGTGGGACATGTGCTGCTCAGCCGAGCTGCTAGCCACCAGGATGTCGTCCAAGTACACAAATACGAAGGACAGACCCCTTAGGACTGAATCCATCAACCGCTGAAATGTTTGTGCTGCACCTTTAAGACCAAAAGGCATGCGCAAAAACTCAAACAGGCCGAAAGGCGTGATAACAGCGGTCTTAGGGACATCTTCCACATGCACAGGAACCTGGTGGTATCCCCGTACTAAATCTACTTTAGAAAAAATGGAGGTCCCAGCCAGGTGCACTGAAAAATCCTGGATGTGGGGGATGGGGTAACGATCGTTCTCTGTGATGTTATTGAGGCGGCGGAAATCTCCACATGGCCGCCATTTGCCGTCTGCCTTGGGCACCATGTGGAGGGGGGAGGCCCACGGACTGTTTGAGCGCTGCACGATGCCTAAACGCTCCATGTTAGCAAACTCTTCCTGTGCTATTGCTAGCTTAGTAGCATCGAGGCGGCGTGCACGTGCGAACACCGGGGGCCCCTTTGTGGGAATATAATGTTCGACCCCATGTTTTGTGTTTGTGGTTGCAAAATCAGGAACAGTCAGCGAGGGAAACTCAGACAATAAACGCTGAAACACATTACCCGAAGCTAAAAAGTTAGCATGCATTAAAGGCCCAGCTCCTCGCGTCTTACAAGGCAGTGACGAAAAAGACACAGCGTCGATCAAACGTCTGTTAGCAATGTCAACAAGGAGCCCGTGAGCACAAAGAAAATCAGCCCCTAAAATAGGGACCGAGCTAGCAGCTACCACAAAGTTCCACCGGAAGTCTCGTTCATGGAAACGCACAGTCACCAACCTTTCGCCAAACGTCTTGACGGGAGAGCCATTCGCCGCGGTCAGCTGTGGCCCGCAGCCTTCAGCCAACCTGTCGGAGCCAGTCGGGGGGACGAGGCTTCTCTGCGACCCCGAGTCCACGAGGAACCGCCTCCCTGACTTCGAGTCCTCGATGAAAAGCAGCCTTTCCTTCTCGCCAACGGCTGCGACTGCTAGCGGCTGTTGGCGGTCTCGTTTCCCTGCGGCTTGAAGCTGCACGGCGGGACGCACCGTCGTGCTTTGGCGCCAAAACGCGCGTGGAAGAAACAAAGCGCGGGACCTGCCCGCCTGCGGCTAGTGACTCCCGCCACCACCGCTGGCTCCTCCGGCGCTGTGTGCGTCGCTCGAAACTCGGGCGCTGCTGGAGGTCCAGGGACCACCGCCTGTACCGCGAAGGTCCTCGCGGTTAGAATGATGCGGTCGGCTTCTTCGGCCAGCGAGCGGTAGTCCTTCTCCTGCAGAAACGGGGAATTGGCCAGGGCGGTTCGCACAGGGGCTGGAAGCTGGCGGAGGACGAGGTGGCGGAAGAGGAACTCGCAGTCGTCAGATCCCCGCAAGGACAACATGCTCTCCACGAGCTCGAGGGCTGTGCCGTCTCCCAAACCGGAGAAGGAAAATAGTTTCTCAGCGCGCTCCGCCTCTGAGAGTGTGTAGCGCCGCAGAAGAAGCTTCTTGAGGGCGTCGTACTTTTCTTGTGCAGGAGGGTTTCGTAGTAGGCTCATCACCCGCTGGGTTGTCAGCGGATCCAGCGAAGCAACCACATGGTGGTATTTGGTGTCGTCAACAGAAATCCCGCGAAGAGCAAACTGTGATTCGATGTGCGCGAACCACGACTCAGGCGCGTGCAGCCAGAAGTCCGGGATTTTAACGGCCACCGAAAAAGCGAGCGGGGCCGCCTGTGTAGATTCCACAGCCGTGGACAGCTGAAAAGAGCTGGCTGAAGCGTCAGGTGTCGACATATTCAGTTCACGTAGGTCACCAGTGTAAGAGGGGGTGAAGAGACGACACAGGAGACAGGCTGCAGAACTTCACCTTTTAATCACATCTTACTAAACTGGCGGGAACCCGCCCAACACTGCTTTATATACCCACATAACATCCGGTCCTCTGGACCTTTCACAATAAAAGCATCCTGTAATACATTCGGTCCACTGGGTGTGAGTAGAGCCCCCTAGTGGTCCACCACAATGATACAGATGATGGGGATGTTGCTGCTCTTGAAAGTTTACAAGAAAAATATGCAACCTTACAGACAAGTTTCCAAGCTTCAACAAAGACATTAGAGGAAGAAATGGCAAAGTTGGAAATCAAAGTGAGAAAGCAGGGGCCATACCACCTGCCTACACAACCAGTGAACCCTTTTTCACCTAGGCCCCCTGAAGTTACCATAAGAAGAGAGTTTAAAATTAATGGCCAAATTGGAGAAAGGGGTCAAAGAGACAAACTTTCCTATTCAAATCTAATGCATCAGATTGATATGGGGTTGAAAAGAAATCACAGTGAAGTGGAGATTATAGAGGCTGTGGTCAGGGCTATCAGTCCAGGTTTACCCCTTCGTGACATGCTGGAGATCAAAACAGACCTCACTATTGCACAGTTGAGGACAATTTTAAGGGGCCATTACAAGGAGGATAGCTCCACTGACCTGTACCACCGTTTAATAAATATTACACAGGACAGTACTGAGTCTCCACAGAACTTCTTATTTAGGGCAATAGAGTTAAAAGAAAGATTGCTTGCTGCATCCAGAGAACCTGGCTCAGAAGAAGACTATGGTCCAGAACTGATTCAGAAAAAGTTTCTGAGAGCTGTTGGGACAGGGCTCATTAATGATAATGTGAAACACCAGCTCAAGAACTTCCTGGATGATCTGAGAGTTACAGATGATGTGCTAATAGCAAAGACAAATGAGGCAGCCAGCATGGAATGGGAAAGACAACAAAAGTTCAGGAGAAGCAGTAAGGACTTGAAAGTGAGGGAAGTAAGAGCAGAAGCACAGCCAACCCCAAAGACAAAAGTTGGAGCAATCTGGGACCAAGAACAACCATCTTTCACCGGGATGAAAACTAAAACCATGAAAACCCAATCTTCTGCCTCCCACACAGAAACTAGCTCCTCCTAGTGTGCACTCCTGACTCAGCAAGCTGACAGTAATTAAGTACTATGTTTGGCTGAGGAAGGAGGAAATGCTCATGTTGCCCTCATGTCTGTTTAACAGGTAACTATCCACACAAGTGACACAAATATAGCAATGTATGAGATTATTGAGAAGTCCATGTGAATGTGGGGAATGTTGGCCGTTTACCCCTTGTGTTAAATGTTACCTAATGTTGTTAGTCTGAGTAAGCTGGCAGCTAAGCTAACTTTAACTGGTTGTGTTGGGACTTATAGGATATACTGCCATAATTATTTGTGTGTTAGGAGAATTGAGCTGTAACTGAATAATTTGCTATTGAACTGAATTTAGGACTGTTTATTGTAAGTGCATGAAGCGGACAGTAATTAAGTACTATGTTTGGCTGAGGAAGGAGGAAATGCTCATGTTGCCCTCATGTCTGTTTAACAGTTTTCAGCAATAAAAGAACAACCCGCAACAAACACACTGACTCATTATTGAAGTGTGCAACATTAGCACAAATATAAAAAATATGTTTGCTTTAAAAGTATCAGTATTAGCTCATCTCTGACAGCATAGTGGGAGTATCTGAAAATGACAAAGTCGTCACTACTCCCATGCAGACAAACACCCATCTGATCCTATGAATTTTCTTTTCGCAGGGGTACACTTTCACAAGAAAGCTTTATGTTTGAAAACACATTTCCACATGTCCAGTGTCTGATGCTGCAGTCATGTTACTGAGTTAACCTGCTGCAGATCAAAATTATCCTCATCCTCCACTCCTTCACTCTCAGGCCTTTCCTCAGACTGCATGGTGACCCCATCATCTCCATAGTCTTCATCTGTTGACCACAAAGAATATTACTAGGATTTAGATTTCATATTTTAATAGCAAAAAGGACAGTTGTGCATGAATGACACTTCACCTGCTCCATCAGCTTTCTCTGTATCTGCTCCCAGACACATCATCCATCTTCTGTTTAAAGAGCAGAGCAGCTCTTCTTCACCTTATAACAAGGTGGACTTTCAAAAAAGGATACAAAAGCTTATACCTTATAACAAGGTGGTTCGGATACAAGCAGTGGCGGCCGGCCAATAGGGGGCGCTAGGGTGCCGCCCCACTGCAACTTCTGGAGCTTACATTGAAGACTTAATTTTTTTTTTTAGAAAATAAAAATATTTTGAAATATATGTATATGTGTTTTTAGTTGTGTAGGATAAATATTTTATAGGTAATGATGAGTTATATTCTTTGTTTCAAAAAACGTTTTCTGATTGGTGACGTATTTCCGGTCCTGTGGGTGCATGACTCTTATCCATTGACTCTCGTTATAAATCACGCATGCATAGTTCTTCCACAACGTCGCAAAACAATGGAAAGCTGCTGGGCGCATATTTCGCCGCCCTGGACACGTACAACGTGAGGCTGTACCCACGACCTGCCGATAACGTGTTTCTGGTTTTATTTATTTATAAATTATTATTATTATTATATGGCTTAAAAACAAGGAACCTTTGTGCTATAATGTCAGCTATAATTTTTAGCAAACAAATAATTGTTTTTACCATGTTAATCTTCTTATAGCCTTGCTGTGCGCTCCTGTGGCAGACATTTGCAGCAGATCTAAACACTCGGTCCACATTTCCGGGTTGTCTCAGCGGTGATGCGTCACGTCAGCGGTAGATGACGCGTTACGTCGGCGGTGATGTAGGTGCGATCTATATTATGGTGCGACCCATTTATGGATTTTTCCAAATTTTTGGCAATAATTGGACAAAGCGATCTATATAACGGTGCAACTTTTATTCAGGAAAAATACCGTACTTTTTGATCGTGTCTTGCCATGTAGGGTGATCAGATGGCTCCTCTGCAAGTCATGGGCTTATTTAGTGCCGTGTTCTGTCCTGTCGGCTGGGTGAGGGTTGGGCCAGATCCAGAGGTGTCAAGTAACGAAGTATAAATACTTCGTTACTTTACTTAAGTACAAATTTTAGTTATCTATACTTTAGTAAAGTAATTATTTTTCAGCCTACTTTATACTTCTACTTCTTACATTTTCACGCAATTACTGGTACTTTCTACTCCTTACTTTTTAAAAATAGCCTCGTTACTTTTCTTTCATTTTGCCGTTTTTTTTTTTTGTAGAATATAGATTGATGGAGATGTTCAATATTTATCATCTAAAACTAATTACTCTGACCCAATAATTATAACCCAGCTCACTTATATCAAATATTCTCTGTTCCCTTTAAACACTTATATTTGATAGTACAAACATGTTGTTTGCTTTTTCCTTGATACAGAAAAGACAGTCTTCTAGCCTTGACAAATGTTTGGATTAGATGTTCTTGTTTGATCAGAACCATGACTTGTTTGTTTTATCTGTAAGACGTCAGAGCTTGTCAAACTCCACCTGCTTCTTGTTTAAATAGCTTGTCATGTCCAGTACAATTCGGAATTGTGCTGGACAATGTATTTGAGACCAAACTAAGTTTCAAAAGACATTAAAAAGCCCTTCCCCCTTGCAAGGTTGTTTGTCTGATTTAACACTGTTCTCTTGTTTATCTTGTGTGATTTTTATTAAGGTAACAGGGGTTTAAAATCCCCATCATTATGGTGCCGAAAACCCTTTCTCCCCACACCTGCTCCTGATGACCTCTGAACGGAGCGCAGCTGCGAGGCACGGTAAATATGACAGAAAGTCCAGTGATTGGGTTTGTCTCTGGCCAGCTTCCTCTGTCCTTTTGGTGCGGTCAGGGTCGGGTTGGCGGAGATTTCCAGACATCCACACAGGTCAGCAAGAACGTGAGTGTTGATATGTGTTTGTTGATATGTTGTTTTTAAAACAATTTGATTACAGTAACAGGAACTAGTTCACCCTGAGCCGATGACTTGAAATTTTGAATGAGGTGTCTGCTTTTCGATAACTAGGCGAATTTTGCGCACACGCTAGTTGGCAGAACCAAGATTTCTGTGATTTATAAGCGAGGGCAGCCAAAAATACGCCAAGACCAGAAATGTGAGGCTGGCTGCCAGACCTTAAATTGGACGTTTAGTGTGTCCGGCCAGGCAAGAAGAGAAATTAAGACAAGAACGTTTATTTTTATATTTGACGCGTCATTATGTATTTTGTTTAGTCCTTTTTTATGTGTATGTTTGTGTTTCTGGAGCCCTGCACCTCTGCTTTTTCTTCCTCCCATTTTCTTGTGTGTGTGTAGGCAGTGGCTCCTTATCTGTGGGCCTTTCTCAAACCCCCCCCACCCGTGCTGAACCTGCCTGCAGCGTTTTCTGTGTTTAACTGCTCTGAGTGTGATTACTGGATCTAAAAGGTTTTCCAGTTTGACATTAATTTGCTCACATATATTAATAAATACTGTACACAAAAGGTTGTCTGTCTAAAAGGAAAAAAAAAAGAGATAGACCTTTAGTCAGTAAAAAAATATGGCTGAATGAATCAGAGAGACAAAGCATCTGAATAAGTTTTTATTTTATTTTAAAACAAGTACTCTAATGGCCTTGAGACAAGTGCAGCTGCGAAAGCTTAACAGAGCCCCCCCCACACACACACCCCTCCCTCCCCCTACCACCCATCCTGCAACCCCCCCACCTCCACCCAACCCCT
>JBBPBX010021074.1:0-13962 GCA_038048925.1 Garcialebias charrua | reverse complement strand
ACGTTTCACCCTCACTCCAGAGGGCTTCGTCAGTCAGAGTAGTCCCAAGCACACTGAAGTTACCCCACCAAGTAAACAACTTAAGTGGACCAACCAGTTTGCTGTAGCCAAGATGGTTTCTGGGGGCTGTCCCTCGTCGACTCCTCCCAGGCAGGCAGACATGTCCAAAGTGGTTCAAGACAAGAAAGTTCATTCTCAATAGTCCAAGTGAACTGATTGAGAATGAGCGGATTTGATACCTGGACTATTGAGAATGAACTTTCTTAAATTGATAAAACTTTGACACATAAAGAATAAAAAAGTATTCTTGTCAAATAGAAACTTGACTGGATTGTAAGTTGAAACGCTCAGTTTCAATTCATCATTTTAAAACGATTTTTGCATACATTGAAAATGTTTTATCAATTTTAAAGAGCTGTTGCACAGTTAAGTAGATTTTAAGAGCTGTTTCCTTTAAAGAGTTATATAATGGATGGCAAGATGGCCGCGCTCAGACCAGCCGCAGCTTCATGGGCCCCCAGAACATCCCCAGTTTTTAGTAGTTTTAATAGTGTTTTTGTACCTGACTCTGCGCGTTTTTTGCGGGTGAATTATAGCCGAACTGAGCTGTTGAGAATTGGAGCGGATTTACCACAAGGCACAGCTGAAATCAGCAACGAACTCAAATCAGAACTCGGAAGATTGGATCTGCTTAGATCATCTTTCTGGAAGCAGATGCGCGGAGGAAAGAAAAGGAAGCGGTGCTCTCGAGGGAAAAAGCGTGGCTGTCGAGCAGGAATTATGACGAGACTCCGGGCAGACGCTAAAACCGGGAGACCGCCGATGCCGGCTCTTTTCCTGTCCAACGTGCGTTCGCTCGACAACAAGATGGATTTGCTTCGTCTGAGAGTAACAACGTCGGAGGAGATGAGGAGATGTTCGGTGCTTTGCCTCACGGAAACATGGATCAATGAGGACACTCCTGACTCTGTTTATGAGTTGGATAATAGGCTATTTTTCAGAACGGACCGGTGCATCGAGACTACGGGGAAAACGCGAGGCGGAGGCGTCTGCATTTACGTTAACAAAGACTGGTGCACGAACTGTGCCGTTATCAGCAGGATCTGCTCAGCTGCTGTGGAGCTTTTAACAATAAGATGTCGGCCACATTATCTTCCCCGCGACTATTCAGCGATAATAATAAGCAATGTTTACATAGCACCCGATGCTAATGCCAACGACGCCCAGGGAGAAATTCATGACTTACTCACCTCGCTGCAGTGTAAATATCCTGAGGGGTTTTTCATTGTTTCCGGGGACTTCAATCACGTAGATTTACGTGTCATTCTTCCAACCTTCAATCAGCACGTTTTCACAGCAACACGAGGAAATAAGACACTAGACCAGGTCTACACGAATGTGAAGGGGGCGTACACGGCGAAGCCACGCCCACCGCTCGGGGCTTCCGACCATCGCTCCCTGCTATTGGTCCCTAGACAGCTCCCCCCACTCAGACGTCACAAGCCGGAACAAAGAGTGATCACATCGTGGCGCCAAGATAGTTCCCCCATGCTAAGAGACTGCTTTGAAAACACAAACTGGTCTGTCTTCAAAGAGGCAGCTACGAATGGAAGTTCAGTTGACCTGGAACTTTATGCTTCCTCAGTCCTGGGTTACATCAGTACATGTGCTGAAAATGTATCCATAAGAAAGTGTGTTAAATTTTACCCCAATCGAAAACCCTGGCTAAATAAGGATGTCCGCACCCTGCTGGCAGCCAGGGACACTGCATTCAAGTCTAAAGATACTGAGGAGTTGAGAAAGTGCAGGAGAGAACTGGATGATGGCATAAAGAAGGCCAAAGCCGCGTATGCACAGAGGATCGAGGGACAGTTCACCTCACATGATCCAAGGAGCATGTGGCAGGGCATCAAATGCTTAACAGACTACAAGGGCAAAAGCAAACAATGCCCCAGGGACCCATCCCTGCCTGATGCCCTCAATAAGTTTTATGCACGTTTTGATGATCCAAACAGACCAACTAGCACCAGACTCACCTCATCACCAGACGAGGAGCACCTCAAAGTGACCGCAGCAGAAGTGAGAGGTAGTCTCAGAAGGATCAACCCTCATAAAGCTACGGGTCCAGACAACATCCCAGGGAAAGTTCTGAAGGAATGTGCGGACCAGCTCTGTGAGGTGCTGGCTGACATCTTCACCACCTCACTTTCACTGGAGTCAGTTCCCACCTGCCTGAAGACTGCCACCATCATCCCAGTCCCAAAAAGCTCCACAGTGACTGGTCTGAATGACTATAGACCGGTGGCTCTCACCCCGATAGTCGCTAAATGTTTTGAGAAACTGGTCATGTCCCACATCAAGACAACCGTCAACATCAGCGAGGACCCTCATCAATATGCATACCGTGAGAACCGATCAACAGAGGACGCCATCTCCTCTGTGGTCCACACTGCTCTCACCCACCTGGATCAGAAGGACTCATACGTGCGTCTGCTCTTTGTGGACTTCACATCTGCCTTCAACACCATGATCCCCCAAACTCTGATAGACAAACTATCCACACTTGGACTAAGCCCCTCTATTTGTAACTGGGTCTTAGACTTCTTAACAAACAGACCACAGTCCGTGAAGATCCACAACTTCTCCTCTTCCACCATCACCCTCAGCACTGGCTCTCCTCAAGGATGTGTGCTGAGCCCTCTTCTGTTCACTCTGCTCACATATGATTGTACAGCCACACTTCCAGGCTGTCATATTGTTAAGTTTGCAGATGATACAGCTGTGGTGGGATGCATCACAGATAATGATGAATCCAGCTACAGACAGGAGGTGGAACATCTGGAGAGCTGGTGCAAAGAGAACAACCTTCACATGAATGTGAAGAAGACGAAGGAGATGATTGTGGACTTCAGAAGGAACAAACACACCCACACCCCACTGTATATAGGTGGATCTGCGGTGGAGGTGGTCTCCAGTTACAAGTACCTGGGTGTACACTTGAATGATAACCTCAGCTGGAGCAATAACACCACCAGCCTGATCAAGAAAGGTCATCAGAGACTCTACTTCCTCAGACGGCTGAGACGAGCCGGTCTGAGAAGCTCAGTCCTCACCTCGTTCTACAGGTGTGCAGTGGAGAGCGTCCTGTGCTCCAGCATCAACGTGTGGCATGGAGGCTGCACAGTTGCAGAGAGGAAAGCTCTACAAAGAGTGGTGAAGGCTGCACAGAAGTCTGTGGGAGTCAGTCTCCCCACCATCACAGACATCTACACCTCCAGATGCAGAAAAAGAGCCACCTGCATCATGAAAGACCTCACTCACCCAGCACACTCACTCTTTGCACCACTCCCCTCGGGACGGAGGTTGAGGAGCATCAAATGTAGAACCACTAGACTGAGGAACAGCTTCTACCCTGAGGCTGTCAGACTCATGAATAAATAAATAATAAGAATAAACACTGCAAAATGTCACATCATGCTGATACTGATCTGTTTCTTGTTGCTGCGTTCATCTGTGACTATCTGCGTTCATCTGTGACCATCTGCTCATGTTCGTGCTGCTGTTTATAATGATGTTTTTCTACTACATTAGGGCTTAGTGTATTACTAGCTGATGTCTCTCTTAGTTAATCCTAGATGTTATTATTGTTTTTCTCTTGCATTTGTTGTTGGATGTAACTGGGACCCTGTGTACATAATCTCGTTTTCAACACATGTACTACATGCGGTGCAAATGACAATAAATTCTCTCTGACTCTGACTCTGATAATGTGACTGAAATGATTAATAGTAAAAATGCTTTATTAGAAGTAACTTTTCAGCAAGTAGGTTAAATACGCACAAGAATCCAGCCAACTCGCCAGGAGTGAAAGACACATTTCACTGTTAAAACCTAATTTTGATATTGATTTGCATAAATTATGACCATTAATGGCAAAAAGAGGTCTGGTAAATTTGAAAGGGAATTAGAATAACATATCGTTTGACCATGCAATGCATAATCTTTGACAGCAGTAAGAGTTGTTTTTATTTCAAACAGATTGGGGCTGTGTATACAGTAATAATAATATGGAATATTAAAACGGGAAGTACCACTCACAGACACGCCTTGACTGAATACACATTTTTTATTTTAATCAATACTTTTCTATTTAGGACATAATTTGGATCTCAGTTTATAATAAGTGAGAATTGGACTTGTAAACATTGAAACTTGGAACCACAGGGCAAAATCATCCAGCCCATGCTTTAACTTTTGATAAGTAAACCACTGAAAAGTGGTAAAATTTCTAGTTTCAGGTTAAATTGACAATTTTACTCATACGTAAATTAATGATTTTAGATCTGTTATGCAGATCAGATTAAAAGGATGCCTCTGTTGAAAATTCACTTTTATGTAATGAACATTTTAAATTCCATTGTGCAAACCAGACTTGCAGAGGTGACTCTATTCAAGGTAAATGCTTATAGAAATAACATGATTACTTTGAACCTGGTTTGTTAAGGATTTTTACATTTTTCTATTTTCTCATTTTTTTTCTTAGAAGCGGCCTCACGATGTTTGTGGAGCGGAAACCGTAAGTCTGAAGGACCTCACGACACTTTGCAGAACACATAGTTAGTAATACATATATTAAGATAGGGTCATGTCAAAGAACACATGCAGCGTCTGAATTTTTGAATCACAAACTACTGTGGTTATTGATTGGATCGGATCAGATTTAATATTAAGGGCATGTCCAGAAGCTGGCTCACTGACTTCACCGAGAACACCAAGGCTGGACTCCCAGGCTGCCCTGCTCAAAATAAACATTCGAGGGGCTTAAAAAACAATGGCACTGAACGAGGGCACTGGACTTTTATCCAAGCAAAAGACTGTCCACAAAGACTGTCCACAAAGACTGTCCACAAAGATAAGATAAGAGACTGTCAGCAAAGCAAAGGCAAAGATTTTGTCAAAAACCTGTCAGAACAAGGTCATCAAACACACATGACCAGAATATGCGGTCACTGGATGCTCTGACAAGAGTGGTCTGAGCACATTCTCCAACAAGAAAATGAGAACAGGTCCTGAAGTCACCCACGCCAACTGTCCAGCTGAAGGTCATGCCCCCCGTATGGATCTGTGAAGATCTGTTAATGCCCTGGTATAGTATTTCAAATCTGCAGTCTGCTATGATTAATTTTTTTAATAAAACACATATGCTCATGAGATGGCCTGCTAGAGCAAGGCCACAGAATTTGTAGTTTATATTGTACTTATGTGGGTCTGACGACTTATTTTTCCGCTTCCAGTAACTTCGTGATGGTACAGAGATAATGATCCCAGCTCATAACCCTGAAACAAGTTAATGTTTATATTTTCTTTTACAGATTAAAATTGTGTCTCCACAGACATTCAATGTTTTGTGGAGCTGAAGGAAGGATAGCAGATTATCCTTGACGGGAGTGCATTTTGGTTGGTCTGGTTTTCCACAAAGGAATTGATTAAGACATTTTTAGAACAATTTTTATAGCTTTATGCTTGAGATCTTAGATTATTTATACCATACCACTTTATTTATAGAGCACTTAGGCTGACGCGGGCCAACCAAGGTGCTGTACGATAGAAACAAGCCAAGCAGACAGGAAAACAAAACAAAAACAAAACAAAAACGAAAACAAATTATATAGAAAAAGCAACAGAAACTAGCTAAAATAGTGAACAGTGTACATTACAGAGAGGATCAAAACAAATCACATCATGTTAAAGTTGAAAGAATAAAAGTGGGTTTTTAATCAAGACTTAAAGACTGTGAGTGAGGGAGCCTGCCTGACACTCAGTGGCGATATATAATAATGCAATAAGGGAATATTAGGAAGTGTTCCTAGAAATAACTAATAATAATAAAGAATATATCACTAATAACATTAATGAAGGCTCATAAAAGGAAACAGCTCATTCATTGATTAGATGATCAGTTATACAAAAAATAACTTTTTAGATTTTTATATTCAACAGCATAGCCATTTAAAGGATCATTTAAGAAGCACGTTGTACTGTAGGATAAATCAGATAAACCTACAAACCACATTGCTTTTATATATGTTGTTTAATAAACAGGTACTGTATATGTCATTTGATAAACAGGTATTTATTTTTAACAGATCCAAAGAGAAAAAAGATGGGGGACGCCCTGGAGTTTTGGATCTATTCAAAAGGTTGATTTGAAAGGTTGATTTTGAAATGTGGTGGTTCTATATTTTTAAAAAACACGACTGACCCTGACTATAGACTGGACTTATTTTGAGAACATGAACCAAATGTTTGTATTGTAAATTCTTTATTACTACAGCGCTGTATGTCTATATGTATGTCTATATGTATGTCTATATATATGTTTATGGCTGTATGTCTGTCTATACGGCTGTATGTCTATATATATGTTTATGGCTGTATGTCTGTCTATACGGCTGTATGTCTATATATATATATATGTTTATGGCTGTATGTCTGTCTATACGGCTGTATGTCTGTCTGTACGTATATGTCTGTCTATGTCTGTATGTATGTTTAGACTTTTTCTACAGAAAAAGGTAAAGTATTTTAGGTGAGTATAAAACGTCTCCGTCTCCTGCTACTCACTTTGATGATCATGCTAATTAAGAATAACTTACTAATTAAAAACTAACCTCAAATCAAAGTGAGTGATTACTCATTTTCACTGAAGATTGAAATCATTTGTTGTTGTGTTGTTTTTTGCCATTAAATACAAATGTTTTAGATAATAAGAATTAGGGATGTGCCGATCAGGTTTTTTAAAACCGATACCGATACCGATCACCTATGTGTGACGATCACCGATACCGATCACAATTACCGATTGCCTATATGTGAGCCGATCACATAAACCGATCACCGATCACCGATCAAATGGCTTACCTGTAATTTATGAGTGCTGCTTCTGGCTACAAGATCTGAAAACTTTTCAGATCTTGTAGCCAGAAGCAGCACTCATGTTATTTTCAGAACCATAAAATCACCATAATTCAGACAAAAACATATTTTTACTAATTTATTTCAGAGAACAAAGTAAATAAAAGTAATTATCAACTGCATTATCAAAGAAAAATGTTTACCTTACTAACTTTCAATTAAAAAAAAAAGGTTTTTTATTGTTTTTAAAAAAAAACACATCTATTACTTCATATAAAAAACTAAAATACCCCATTTGCTACTTAAAGCTGCACTGTTGGCTGTTTTTACAAATGGCTTTATAAATACGTAAAGTATCATTATTATTATTTTTAAATAATTTCGTGCTTTTTTGAACAACTTCCTGCGGGAACCAGGTGGCGGTAATGCGCTTAATATGAGTTCGCCAACCGCCATTCAACTCTATAGAAGAAGAAGAAGAACCAGGAAATACCGCCTCCGCCATTTTACATTCATTAGTTCCACACTCGGCAGTCGGCTTTTGGAGGACTGTTTCTCCCATAAGAGGATGCCTCATACGGATAAATTAACTGGAAACACTCCTCTGAACTCTGTGAATGTCTCAGGACTGGAGCAGCAGCCGCGATCGGTCCTACAGCGCCGCGCGAGACCAGCAGCTCATGGTATGAGCTAAGGCTAACATGCTAAACCGGACCTGCAGCAGACAGCCGGCTTTGTGCGATCAGAGGTTCCTGGAGCTCGCCTCGATGTCGGACTGGAAGCAGAAGATATCGGGGGACACCCAGCTAACTTGGAATAACAAAGCCGACAGCCTTTTTGAAGCCGCAGCTAAACTGGACTGCCCGTAACTGCGCAGCGGAGCGGACTCGGTGGAGCTACTCGGTGGAGCTACATGCTAACAGGTGTTGCTTATGGGGGCGCTGGCAGACGGCTTTTGGTAAGTTATTAAAACTATTAAAACATTTTAATGACGAATTAGGTTTGTTGTGTTGAAGGACTTCGTTGAACTTCCTCCACGAGGTACTTTTTCGTCGCACGTTTTGCAGTTAGCAAACTTCGCATCACAGGCTCTGTGATCGGTAATTGAAGGCAAAAGCCGATCACATCCGCTTTAATGATTATCGGTGACGATTGATCGGTTTCCGATCGATCGGCACATCCCTAATAAGAATGGAATTTTATTTTAAGTTTAAAGAAACGATTATTATTATAGCCAATTACAGAATTTAGTTTAAGTTAACAGATTTGACTCACTAAGGAGTTACCCACAGTTTGACCTTCCCCAGACCACAAATGGCTCATGGGATCAAAAGGCCTTAGTTTTATTTGACAATTTGCAAGTTTTTTGGTGTCCAGTTCTCCTCTCAAAAAGACTACAGGTTTCCGGAACTCCTTCAGGAGGAGTTGCCAGTGATGCCAGTGAATCCCGCCTTGACACGAGGTCCTGCTAGGGACGGCTGAAAACGAGGGTGGACGGGACCCCAACAGGTGGTGGAAAGGACGCGTCATCTTCTCGAGAGAAAAAGCAGCCTCTGTTACATCTGAGTGACCGGTGCTCCCCTGAAAAAGAAGTTTGGAACGATCGCTGAGCCAGATTTTGAGATGGATCTGGTCAGAGCAAAGCTCCCCCACTTTGTCAGGATGTGGCTTGACTACCTTGTGCCACACACAATTCAGGTTTGCGACCTGCTACTGTGCCCGCAATTCATGCCTGAATGGACTAAACACCCAGGAACAGGCAGCTGGACAAGACTACATGACACCACATTGTCTGAAGAAGTGAATGATGCCCTCCGCCCACAGGGCGCACAAAAAGCTCTCCCCAAGAAGAAAAAGACCCGCACAGAAAATCCCCAAGAAGAAAAAGACCCGCACAAAAAGCTCTCCCCAAGAAGAAAAAGACCCGCACAGAAACTCACAGAAGAAAAAGACTTGAACAAAAGCTCCCCCCAGAAGAAAAAAAAGACTCTTCTCCCCCCCCAGAATGAAATGAACTTATTCCACAGACATAAGCTTTCCCCCAAGCAGAACTGGACTGATCTCGTAAGCAAAAGCTTTCCCGCAGAAAAACTGGACTTATTCCACACACAAAAACTCTTCTCCCCCCCAGATGAAATGGACTTGTGCCCAACAATTTCTGCCACAAACAAATCCCCAAGGAACAGAAAGAACGTGTTCTGAAAACGGGACACTCCCTCCCCAGGAAAGACACTGAACTTACCCTCCCACACCAGAAAAAGATGGATGCTGTGAAGAAGAATGTTTGATCTATTTCATTTTTTAAGTTCAAACCGGTTGTTTTTACTTTCCTGGGCAATAGTTGATATCAAAGAAGTTTCAAACTTATTTTATTTTTGTGCCCATAAAGGGCTATTTTGTTGTGTGTTTGAGAATTATTTCCCACATCTTTGAAAGTGTATAAGCTCTATTTAATTGTTTAACACAACAAATTAGATTGGTTCTTTATTTGGTTAAAAGAAATTAGATTGGTTCTGGTTAAAAGAAATTAGATTGGTTCTTTTTTTGGTTAAAAACAAATTAGATTGGTTCTTTTTAAAACAAATTAAAATAGATTATTTCTTTTATTTGTTTAACACGAATAGATTAGTTATTTATATATATATATGTTTATTTTCAAAAGTTCTATTTCTTTGGAAAAAACTTGGTTTTTGTGGGTAAATAGACTAATCCATGCTAAATATATTATTCCTTTTAAAACTTTTGACATAAGCCATAAAGTGAGACCATACTCATTGCAAAATTCTCCTCAAAATCTTTATTTCTCTCAAACATTGAAATAAGTCATGAAATATGACAAACAGAGTTCTCCAAAACTTTATAATCTCTCAAACCATCCTAAAAAGGTGATCCTGCGCTGTTAGGGCGTTACTGTGGAGGCACGGGACGGTGGTGTGAGTTTTTTGCCTCTAATTAGAAATTCGGCCTCAGGGGTTGTTTTCCGCACCGCTCACCTGATTGATAATGATCAGTTTATATATGATAAAGAGGATGAAATGATGGAGATGTTCAATATTTATCATCTAAAACTAATTACTCTGACCCAATAATTATAACCCAGCTCACTTATATCAAATATTCTCTGTTCCCTTTAAACACTTATATTTGATAGTACAAACATGTTGTTTGCTTTTCTCTTTGATACAGAAAAGACAGTCTTCTAGCCTTGACAAATGTTTGGATTAGATGTTCTTGTTTGATCAGAACCATGACTTGTTTGTTTTATCTGTAAGACGTCAGAGCTTGTCAAACTCCACCTGCTTCTTGTTTAAATAGCTTGTCATGTCCAGTACAATTCGGAATTGTGCTGGACAATGTATTTGAGACCAAACTAAGTTTCAAAAGACATTAAAAGCCCTTCCCCCTTGCAAGGTTGTTTGTCTGATTTAACACTGTTCTCTTGTTTATCTTGTGTGATTTTTATTAAGGTAACAGGGGTTTAAAATCCCCATCATAGATATTCACGCAGGACTTTCCAAAAATTGGAACATAAATATCCGCATCAGCAGCCGTCGTCACTCACCAGTGTTGCCAGATTGGGCGGTTCACCGCGATTTTCCTTCTGACTTTTGCGGGTAAAGAGTGCTTTGGGTGGGTGGGACTCTATCTGGCAACACCGGTCACACGCGTGTGTCTTTACATCCGGGGCAGCGTCGGCAGCTCCGGGACCCTCCATCAATGTAGAAGCGTATGCGGGACCGGGACCCTCCATCAGTAGTTGGGGCGTCTTCTATAGCAACTTCATCCGGCGAAGCCATGCTGTCTGTGACGCTGACTTGTTAGGGGCTCTGCTAGCGCTAGCATTAGCGTCTCGCGAGACAACGTTACCTCTCAACGAGAGATATCGCGGGAGTTTAATATCGCGAGATCTCGTACAACGAGATCTCGTTACTACTGACTTCTAGTGACCTAGTAACATACTAATGTTGTATAATAAATATAAACGTGAAAGACAACAAAACCAGGAGAACCCTTGACCAATTTGTTCTGCACCGGGCAACACCAGAGGCAGATATGGTATGTAAAAAAAAAAAAAAACTGCCATCTGGAAAAATATCCTTTGAGGAAGTGGAGAAGATCACTGAAAGTCTTCACCTGGTTGGCAGGTAAAAATTCAATAATTTCCAGTGTAGTGGTGAACCATGTTTAATTATTGATAGTTATAAACAAAAGTGTACAATTGACACGTACAAATAAATACATAATTGTGAATTTACTTTATGCAAACATACAACCTTGTCCATCTTTAAAAAAACACAGTTCATATAGGTAAATTAATAAATACATTTCAAAATGTAGTTTAAATACAATGCTAAATTATAAATATAAACAATACACGTTTTTCCATTTATTTATCACTACATAACCTAGGCTATGTATCACTAATGAACTTTAACACCTTTTGGCAGGCTGAACATGTCTATGGATGAGCTGTATGAGGAATGTGTGACTGCAAACAGCCTGATAGACCACCTCACCACCTCACCTCAGGAGAAAGAAAGGTGGCAGTCCCAGGGAACAGCAGAGAAGTGGATGCAAGTTCTTCAGGCAGCTGACCTCTCCAACATCCAGCTGTTGTATCCTTTGTCCTCAGCATCCCATCTTCCACTGGGTTTGTGGAAAGGATTTTCTCTTTCATGAAAAGTAAGTGGACTGATGTGCAAAACAAATGTTCTACTGAACTAATTAGAAGTGAGCTCATTGTCAGTCTAAATTATGAAATGTCTTGCTCAGAGTTTTACTCTTTGGCACTGAAAAACAGAGCACTCTTGCTGCAGCACGATCTCAGCAGAAAAACATCCATCCATCCATCCATTTTCTTCCGCTTATCCGGGGTCGGGTCGCGGGGGTAGCAGCCTAAGTAGGGAGGCCCAGACTTCCCTCTCCCCAGCCACTTGGAGCAGCTCCTCTGGGGGAATCCCAAGGCGTTCCCAGGCCAGCCGAGAAACATAGTCCCTCCAGCGTATCCTGGGTCTTCCTCTGGGTCTCCTCCCGGTGGGACATGCCCGGAACACCTCACCAGGGAGGCGTCCAGGAGGCATCCTAACCAGATGCCCGAGCCACCTCAACTGGCTCCTCTCGATGTGGAGAAGCAGCGGCTCTACTCCGAGTCCCTCCCGGATGACTGAGCTTCTCACCCTATCTCTAAGGGAGAGTCCAGCCACCCTGCGGAGAAAACTCATTTCAGCCGCTTGTATCCGAGATCTTGTTCTTTCGGTCATAACCCAAAGCTCATGACCATAGATGAGGGTGGGAACGTAGATCGATCGGTAAATTGAGAGCTTTGCCTTTTGACTCAGCTCTCTCTTCACCACGACAGACCGGTACAGCGCCCGCTTCACTGCGGACGCTGCACCTATCCGCCTATCGATCTCACGCTCCAGTTTTCCCTCATTCGTGAACAAGATCCCGAGATACTTAAACTCCTCCACTTGGGTAAGGACCTCCTCCCCGACCCGGAGAGGGCACGCTACCCTTTTCCGGCTCAAGACCATGGCCTCGGATTTGGAGGAACTGATCCTCATCCCGGCCGCAGAAAAACAAATGGAAAAAATAGGTTGACTCCATAATGTAACGTTCCACTGTTTAGTTTGCAAGTTTTTTATTTTTACTACAAGTGGAAAGCCATGGCCTTTGAGGCACAATGTGTTTATGTTTACAGATTTACTACAAACTTTATTTGCACGTTGCACTAAATGCACTATTACAGAATGTTCGTATTGATTTTTTGTTATTTAATACTGTTTTAAGTTATTAAGCAGGACAGAGGTCTGTTTAAGAAAGATACATAATTCTGTTTTAAGTTATTAAGCAGGACAGAGGTCTGTTTAAGAAAGATACATAATTCTGTTTTAAGTTATTAAGCAGGACAGAGGTCTGTTTAAGAAAGATACATAATTTTCAAAAGATATGTTTGTTTCTGGCAATTCTATTTGCACTAAAAATAAATGGTTAATTGTGTAATAATTTGTTTATACATATTTTTATAATTCAAAAACACGTATCCAAATGAATTCAGGTTGATTTCAAAGTGAGGAGGGGCAGGCAGGGTGTTTGTGTGTCTGTGTGTGTGTGTGTGTGTGTGGGGGGGGGTTAAATGGGGTGACCAGCCCTGCCGAGAGGTGTCCCTTATTTATTTATCAAGGAGTTGGCAACCCTATTTTCAATGGGCATATATGCAGTTAAGACAGGTAGCTTAGTGCACCCCTAGTTTTTCAACATTAACAATATAATATAATCTAGTCTAAAAAAATGATTTTTGTGGGGGAGGTGGGGTTGTATACAATAGTATGTGTGGTGCAGCCTAAGCATTTGTCTTTGTTGTTGCTTTTTCTTACGCTACTTTTACTTTTATACTTTTAAGTAGTTTTTGAAACCAGTACTTTTTTACTTTTACTTGAGTAAAAAGCTAGAGTTGATACTTCTACTTCTACAGAAGTAATTTTAAATCCCAGTATCTATACTTCTACTTGAGTAATGAATGTGAATACTTTTGACACCACTGGCCAGATCTTGGATGTCGGCTCCTCTCCACCCCAGAATGAATGGGCCTACCTCCTGGGTTTGGGTGTGGGCTGCCCTATGTAGGGGGCAGGTATATGTCTTGGACCTAGGGGGTATAGAGTGCGTATCGGGATTATGAATGGAATGTGTCGTTATTGTATGTCTTTAAGTGAGTGAGGGTGTAGATGAAGGTGGGTCTGTGTGATTGTGTCTGTGTATGAATGTCTATTTGTCAGGCCGGGACTCAGAGTGCCCCCTCTCTGACATTCCTGCCACGTGGCCCCCTGGTGGGGTGTGCCTTTGCCTGCTGGTGTGCTTGGGGCCCTCGGTGTCGGGGGTTGGGCGCTTGGGCGTATGTCGGCTCGGCCTGGTTGCTGCCTTGTGGGGCTCGGGTCTTCTGGTCCTGTCGGGCCTGGGCCTGAGGGGTGGGCGTCCCCGGTGTCCGGGCCTTGGTGCCTAGGCCTGGGGCTACGTCGGTGCAGCGGGTTCCGGCGGAGGCCTGTG
>JBBPBX010021073.1:0-26408 GCA_038048925.1 Garcialebias charrua | reverse complement strand
TATATATATATATATATATATATATATTGATTCTAAGTACAAAGTGCATCACTACCTATGCAGAACTAAGGCCATCTTTTGTATCACTAAAAGGTACAGATCTATTGACAAGCTGTTCACAATTTTCTATTAAATTAATACAAACTATCACATTTACCTAGATCCATTAAACAACTGAACAATTTTAATGTTTAGATCAGGGGTATCAAACTCACTTACAAAAGGGGGTCAAAATTAAAACCTTTTTCAAACTAAAGGCCAATTTCAAAAACTACAGATACACAGACTATTTTCTTGGTCACAGGTTCCTCAACAAGAGTTTGATTGGCCTCATCTGGTGTTCTCTGTTGTGCTTTCGACATCATAATCAAAGATTACTGAAAAAATTCAAGAGATATAAGTATTTTGTGTTTCACATATCATCTTGAGGGCCAGATAAAATGTCACCGAGGGCCACATTTGGCATTTGGCCTTGAGTTTGATACGGTTTAAATAATGATGTTGACCTTTTGAAAGTAGTTGAAGAGCAGCTGTGCCAAACAGTCAGTGCTTAAGAGTGAATTTTAATGGTTGAATCAGTAAATTGCAATACTGATTAAAGTTATCATCTTGGTGTATTTGACAAGTAGATTTCTTTAGCCAGTTTTCTTGATAAATCCCATACAGTCTCACCTTAATTACTTCTAATATATGTTATTTTTATGGGTGAATAAAATAATATGATGGCATTACAGAAAGTCTCACTTGAGTCATGTGATGCATGCTGTTTACATTTTTTGTATCAATAAATTATAATTTAATATTTAACTAGCATTTACTGCTTCACTTGTTTCCCTTCACTGCCACTAGGAAATTAAAAAAATGTCGGTCATTCTGCCTGAAAAATTATCTTGAGACTATGGATGTCATGTCAATCACAGAAAAGTGACTATTTGAAGATTTTTTTAATCAAACAAGTTTTAAATATGATTACCGGTATTATCTTACATAGAAAAAAAGCCTTATTGGGTTAATCCATCTATCCATTATCTTCCACTTGTTCTGAAGTCAGGTCTTGGTGGCAGCAGCTTGAGCAGGGAGGCCCAGACATCTCTTTCTACAGCCACCTCTTCCAGCTCTTCTGGGAGGACTCTAAGGTGTTGCCAGCTGAGAGACAGTCTCTCCAGCATATCTTGGGTCTTCCCTGGGATCTCCTTCCAGTTGGACACGCCCTGAATGCACTAACGTTCTGCTTTCATATATTTCATCTGAAACACACTCTAAAAAGCGTATATGGGCTGTAGTTCATTTTAGGGACTTATTTACATTAATATCACTTAATTATTTTTGTATAGTGAAGACAACTTGCTTTTATGGGTTCAATGAACTTTTTACTTTGATTCAAAGTGAAACAAAGAAGTTTCATGCAGCTTGGGAGGGGGATGAGAGCATCTGGTTTACAAAACTCAGGCGTGTTGAGATAAGACGGCCTATCAAGGCCAGTCGGGGAGCCAAATGTCAGATAAACACGATTGTTTTGGGAACAGGCAGAACTTTAATGACATCTACCTTCAGTTTGTGTTGGTCCACTCGGATGTCTCCTCTCGGTCTCTGCTTTGCTTTTGCTTTGTCTTGTCTGTGAAACTGTCTGAGAGCCTCTCTTCTACAAAATCTTCCGAATCATCACTATGGACTTCAATTTGGTCAGTTGGTCCCTCAACACAACTGATAAAATTTCTTCAACAAGAAGACAGGTTGTAGGCGAGCCGATTTGCCCTGTTGGCATGCACACAGATGGATATCTCATCGACTTGGAAGACTTGATGACGTGTCTATCTCTGCTGTCATCCGTGGATCTTAAGGACGCATATTTAATTAGATTTATGATAACTGGTTCCTGCTTTTTAGATTTGGCTGGTTCCTGGTCTATCAACATACAAGGAAGACGTCGGCAACAAATCTGGACCTGGTCAGGCTGCCTGCCTTACATGATGGCTTGGTTCATGTCTTGAGAACCCAGACTTTTGGCTGAATGGATTAGATCTTGGGAATTTTCTTGGGCACGTTCCATTGGTATGGTCATTTTAATTTGGACATTTCAGAAGTGAGTGGACTGACACAGACTGAAGGTAGATGTTATTAAAGTTCTGCCTGTTCCCAAAACAATTGTGTTTATCTGACATTTGGCTCCCCGACTGGCCTTGACAGGCCGTCTTATCTCAACACGCCTGTAGAAGTTTTGTAAACTTGACGCTCTTACCCTCACAAACCTTCTACTGAGGAATTCCACTGACTTTTCAGAGGAGCCCAGCTGAATAAACATTCTGTCATCATTTCAGGACTCTGGATTCGTCTCTGCAGGAACTCTGCAGTGCCTCTGCAGGCTGGCTGCTCACCGCCTTTGAGCACTACTCCCCTGACCCCCTCTGTGTAATGTCGGCGTCATTATGTGCTTGTGTGCAAGATTTTTTTTCATTACCACATTTTTGACCTTCAAGCAGAGGTCAAAAATGTGTTAGGAATTTTTTTGTCTCCAAACCCTATGTGTCATTTTTCACAACTTTTACTGTCTGTCCAACAGATCTCACTTGTAAATGAGTCTTCGAGGCTCAATGTGATTTATCTGTTTAAACTTTAAATAAAGGTTGAATGAATGAATAGAATATTTCAGTGTTGATAACATGTGAACTCTCATGTGTCTTCAGGACTTTTCTTAATATTTAACTCTCAGCAGTTGTCCCTCATAGTTTCTTATGTGTGTTTTAGGAGTCATTGCAAACCACTGCTTTGTTTTCTGTGTGAATTATCATGTGTGTATTTAAATGGGCCTTTTGGCTAAATCTCTGTCCACAAAGTTCACAAGCAAATGGTCTCTCATCTGTGTGGATTCTCATGTGTGTTTTTAAATTTGCTTTTCGGGTACATCTTTGTCCACATTCATCACACCTGAAGTTCACATGGCCTTCATAGGAAATCAGATCTTGGTTTCTTCTAGTTTCCGCTGCCCCACAGTCCTATCTACCTGTGGTTCCTTCCATCTGGACAGCTGAGCTGCTGGTTGGGAGATCTCTGTCCTTCCAGTTGGTGTTGATGAAGCTGTGAGGACAGGGGTTTCACTTTAGCCTCAATCTTCAAAGGGACTACAGTAGAGGGAAACCTGCTGAGATCGGTCTCCTGTTTCACACTTCCACATTGAGCTGCTCTTCCTCACCTGTTTCTTCCTCTTTTATGTGGAGGGGCTCCAGATTCTGCTGGTCCACACCTCTGTTCTTCAGGAGTATCCAGAATCAGTACAAACTGCTGAACATTTGTAGGGACCACTGAAAGTGTGCACACTATGAACAGTTATGATATTATATTTACAATACTTCTTTTTTGTCAATCTCACGGCCATTCGCAACCATTTTTTGACTAGCTTCAGGGAAATAGTAAAACAACGACTGTATGGACATATTCTCATTGTACCTCGGTACAATGAGAATAAAGGTTATTCTGGTTCTGATATATGTTATATATCGTGGCGGCATTCTTGGATTTTGATGCAGCAACACAATTTTCAAAATCTTTCTTTCTCATACCTAGATGCAACCATGCACCCAAATGGAAGTGGATCCATTGCTTATGTCTCAAGTTATCCAGTTTGCTAAATTTATATAAATGTCAGCGACTATATTGGATGTTGACATGGCACCCCAATTTTCAAAGAGAACCTTTCTCACCCTAAATGCAACCCCACAGCAAAATGGAAGTCAGCACCTGACTTAATTTTCAAGTATACTCACAACATCCCCACAAATGCCCCTTTATTGTAACCACTAAACATATGGATGCTCTAGATACCACCTTACCTCCTGCACTACCATAAATGTTTGTACTATAGTTTATGTGAGTGTCTCAGAAGATGAAGCAAGCTGAGCAGCACCAAGGAAAGGACAGCTTTTAATACTTGCATGAGACCACTGTGATCAAAAGGCACTAACACAAAGCAAACTGGCGTGTTGAATGGGTTGTACTATTTTTATTTTCTTTCTCTCTTTCTGTTTTACAATCCATATCCTGTGGGTTAAGCGCCAGTATGAGAGAGAGAAATATAACAGAAATATTTTAAGGAGCTGTCAGTTGTGTTTGCACATCTAAGGTTGCCCTGAAGCACTGCCCTGTCTTTGTGGCAGAAAGGTCCCCAGGGAGGAGGACATGTTGTGAGACCAAAGTCAAGAGGTTCAGTGACCTTGGCAGTCCATTCTGCCCCCTGCACCTGCCTGTCAAGCATCTGTCAGGTGACTGCTCAACACCTATGACAATTTTCAACACCAGTGACAGGCTTGAAGAACTGTGATGTGTCAGCAGGGGGTAAACTTGCTCTCAGTACATAAAAAGCTATCAAACCATTAGAGCCACTGCATGATCCTGATGTTGTTGTGGCTTTAAGAGAGCATAACAAATGCTGAACCTTGTCAGAGCATCAGATTCTTCCACAGATCAATGGACAAGACAGCCCTTTGGAAAAGAGACACCAGTTCTGTGCCAGTTGTCAAACACTGATCCCAAACAGTAAATGAAGAAGTTTAAACTGCATGTGTCCAAAAATATACTTAAATAAAAATAATAAAAATATGAGACATGGAGGTTGCATTTTTTTGTCTACCAAACAATAAAACCAAAGTAGATAAAGCAAAACAAATTAAAATGTATGCATTTTTTATAGCCTGTTTGTGTGCTCAAACAGACATGCTGTAACTCAAACAGCACGTGGATGTCAAGTTTTGTGTTTGAATACAATACAAAGTCATAGACAAACATTACTTTCTTACTAATGTTTTATTTGAGATGCTGTAAATATTAATGTTGTATTTGATACTAATTCAGGGCTATTCAGCTGGCGGCCTGCGGGTCATTTACGGTCCGCGAGTAACTTCAATCTGGCCTACTTAATTAAAAATATATATACAGTACAGTATTTGGGTGGGGTGGGGGTCTGGGTTTAGGTTCTGTTTATTGCATTTATGATTCAATGCAATAAAATAAACACATTTGAAATGGAACAGATCATTGTAAACTGGTTTACTTACATAATGATTTTAATCACTGCATATCCGCACCCTGAGCTGTTGGCTTTCAGAAACTATGGCCCCCTGAGCAGTTTAGTTGAATAGCCCTGTACTAATGTATCAAATGTTTGCATAGCACTTTTCCTATTAAAGTTGCAAGGTACTCAATAAAGGATATACAAGTTCAACCTCAACACAAGCACTATTTAAAATTTGGTCATTAACTAGATTAACTGGAGTTAACCCTTTTTGTCCACCCATCCAACCAACCATTAATTTCCACTTGTCCTATAAGTCAGGTCTCGAGGGCAGCAGCTTGAGCAAGGAGGTCCATTCATCTCTTTCCACAGTCACCTCTTCTGGGAGGACTCCACGGTGTTCCAGGCCAACCGAGACCTAGTCTCTCCAGTGTATCCTTGGCCTTTCTCAAGGTCTCCTCCCAGTCTGACATGCCCAAAGCACCTCCTTAGGGAGGCACCCAGGAAGCATCCTTACCAGCTACCCAAACCACTTCAACTGGCTCCTCTCGATGTGAAGGAGCAGCGGTTCTACTCTGAGTCATTCATGGATAACTGAACTTCTCACCCCATCTCTAAGGGAGAGTCCAGCAACCCTGTGGAGGAAACTCATTTCAACCTCCTGTAACCACATTGTGGATACATGCGACCAAAAGAACAAGATTGTAGACTTCACAATCGTATTCTTTTGGTCTCTCTTCACCACAAGAGACTGGCACAGTGTCTGCAATACTGCAGATGCTGCACCAATCCATCTGTCAATCTTCCGCTCCATTCTCCCCTCACTCGGGACAAAACCCAGAGATACTTGAACTCCTCTACCTGAGGCAGAACCTCACCCTTGACCTGAAGAGAGCAATCCACCCTTTTCCGGTTGAGGACCATGGTCTCAGATTTAGAGGTACTGATTCTCATCCCAGCCACTTTACATACAATACACATAGCCACTTCCGCAATACTGCAGAAGCTGCACCAATCTCTCTGTCAACCTCAAGCCTGGTTTATGGTTGACGTGTCGCATAGGGCGCGAGAGAGCGCGGCCAAAGTGACGCAATCATATAGTCCCCGCCCCCGCGCGTCGGTTTGGCGCGTGTCGCGCACCTCCGAATTTTTGAAACTCTGCAAGCCTAGCGCGCGCCAAATTAATTGACAGCTCGGATGTGGACCTCACCGACAGCCTTCTTGCTCTTCACGCCAGAGCCTGCAGCTGTCTGCGCCGCTGTGGTCGTGGAAACGGCGTTGCGACGCATGGAGAAATGTTTTTTATGTGATACAAATGTATTAAATTCCCCGAGCGAGCAGAAAGCCATTTGTTTTTGTTGTGTGGTTTCAAACAGTTCTTCTTCTACTGTAGATTTCTTCTTCTACACCTTTCTTGCAACATATGCACAGGTTTTAGAGGGTACTGCCACCTGCTGGTCCGTAAAAGAACAGCACTTTGCCATGCGCCACCGTGCGACACTATAAACGCATGAAGCCGCATGGCTGAGTGCGCGCGCAGCCCGCGCGCTCCAGCTTGCGGACCAGAGCGCGACCATAACCGAGCCTTCATGCTCCAGTCTTCCCTCACCACCCTTTCTGTCTGTTTGCAAAATATTTCATGAACCGTTACAACTGATCCAAGTTAAGATGGCCACCACAGCTAATCAATATTAGCCAACACTTCTTAATTCTGAGAAGGATTCTAGTTTATAAAAGATGACATAACCAACGGTTCAGAAAGTATGGCTTCTGTATATCTAAAAAATTAATCAGCTTTTATGTGTTTTATTAAATTCAACATCTCTTCCAAAGAGGATAAATATTCCATCCATCCATCCATCCATCCATCCATCCATCCATTTTCGTCCGCTTATCCGGGGTCGGGTCGCGGGGGTAGCAGCCTAAGTAGGGAGGCCCAGACTTCCCTCTCCCCAGCCACTTGGAGCAGCTCCTCTGGGGGAATCCCAAGGCGTTCCCAGGCCAGCCGAGAAACATAGTCCCTCCAGCGTGTCCTGGGTCTTCCTCTGGGTCTCCTCCCGGTGGGACATGCCCGGAACACCTCACCAGGGAGGCGTCCAGGAGGCATCCTAACCAGATGCCCGAGCCACCTCAACTGGCTCCTCTCGATGTGGAGAAGCAGCGGCTCTACTCCGAGTCCCTCCCGGATGACTGAGCTTCTCACCCTATCTCTAAGGGAGAGTCCAGACACCCTGCGGAGAAAACTCATTTCAGCCGCTTGTATCCGAGATCTCGTTCTTTCGGTCACAACCCAAAGCTCATGACCATAGATGAGGGTGGGAACGTAGATCGATCGGTAAATTGAGAGCTTTGCCTTTCGACTCAGCTCTCTCTTCACCACGACAGACCGGTACAGCGCCCGCTTCACTGCGGATGCTGCACCTATCCGCCTATCGATCTCACGCTCCAGTTTTCCCTCATTCGTGAACAAGACCCCGAGATACTTAAACTCCTCCACTTGGGGCAGGACCTCCTCCCCGACCCGGAGAGGGCATGCTACCCTTTTCCGGCTCAAGACCATGGCCTCGGATTTGGAGGAACTGATCCTCATCCCGGCCGCATCACACTCGGCTGCAAACCGCTCCAGCGAAAGCTGTAGATCACGATCTGATGAAGCCAATAGGACCACATCATCTGCAAAAAACAGAGAAGCGATTCTAAGGCCACCAAAACGGATCCTCTCAACACCTTGGCTGCGCCTAGAAATTCTGTCCATAAAAGTTATGAACAGAATCGGTGACAAAGGGCAACCTTGGCGGAGTCCAACTCTCACTGGAAACGAGCCTGACTTACTGCCGGCAATGCGGACCAAGCTCTGACACCGGTCGTACAGGGTGGGATAAATATTATTTATCCTACAGGGTAGGATAAATATTATAATAGAAAATTTTAATGTAATAAATTAGGTACAAGCTGTGAAAACAGTTTCACTGGATGCTGTACATTTTAATTTGAGTGCACTGTTGGTGACAAATGATACAGCAGCAGCAAGCCATTAGTCTACGAGTGTGTGAGCAGAGTGGCCACAGTGAGAGCACTGGGGAAAGCCAGCACAAAGAGAAATAAATTCAGGCCTGGGAGGTTAAAGATGCCGAGGAGGAAACAGGGACCAGTAATTATTGCTGCACTATTTGTAGTTTAAATGAGCATTTCCCAACGTGGAACCGTGCAACAGCAGGTTTCTTTTGCTTCAGTGACCTGCCGTTTAAAGGGGAGAGATAGGAGAGAGGGAGGCTTAGTATAAAATGGAAAACATAAACTAGCAATGCCATTTATATCTCAAGTCAACAGTTTTTACAGAGGAGGACTGATGTTTAAAAGAGAAAAATATCTAGAAGTGTGAGCTGCTTTACATGAATAAAAATGTAAAAGTATGATAAAGTAGAACGGAAAGCAAACAGAGATGATTGGACAATAAGTCTGAGAAGCAGCAGGTACTTGCCATTTCAAGTGCAAAGAAATAATTGAGATCAGAAAAAGAGAATGTGCACAGTGCACACCATCTTTTGGTTGCCACAACTTTCAGAAATGTGCTTCTTCCATTTTCAGTTCAAATGGGTGTGCACACAAAGGATAACCTCAGCTGGACCAACAACACCACCAGCCTGATCAAGAAAGTTTTTTTGATTTGATTTGATGTTTATTCATTCATTTTAAAAGAACAATACAAGACAGTTTCATCAGATACAAGAATACAAGTAGGATAAAATGAAGGGAGCAGAAAGAAGATGAAATCTTATTATATCTGCCCCTTATTTCACAGTTTGTTCAACCAATGATAACCTTCAAGCTACATCACAGAATGAATAATTCTACTTATTTTTCTAACTGTAATACACAAACTACATCACAAAATGAATAATTCTACTTAATTTTTCTAACTGTAATACACAAACTACATCACCCATAATTCTACTTAATTTTTCTAACTGTAATACACAAACTACATCACAAAATGAATAATTCTACTTAATTTTTCTAACTAATACACAAACTACATCACACTTAATTTTTTTTCTACTTAATTTTCCTAACTGTAATACACAAACTAGATCATAAAATGAATAATTCTACTTAATTTTTCTAACTGTAATACACAAACTAGATCACAAAATGAATAATTCTACTTAATTTTTCTAACTGTAATACACAAACTACATCACCCATAATTCTACTTAATTTTTCTAACTGTAATACACAAACTACATCACAAAATGAATAATTCTACTTAATTTTTCTAACTAATACACAAACTACATCACACTTAATTTTTTTTCTACTTAATTTTCCTAACTGTAATACACAAACTAGATCATAAAATGAATAATTCTACTTAATTTTTCTAACTGTAATACACAAACTACAAGATGGCACAACATCAAGATGTTCACAAAATGAATAATTCTACTTAATTTTCCTAACTGTAATACACAAACTACATCACAAAAATGAATAATTCTACTTAATTTTTTCTAACTGTAATACACAAACTGCGTCACAAAATGAATAACTCTACTTAATTTTTCTAACTGTAATACACAAACGCACTAAGCTACATCATAAGTACAACATAAGTGTAATACACAAACACACTAAGTTACATCATATATAGTTTTTGAGCAAGTCCTTTTTGACCTTTTTCTTAAATGTATACATTGATTTTGCATTTTTAACATCACTCTCCAGAACATTCCACAATCGAACTCCCTGAATTGAGGTAGACCGTCCCTTTAAGCTGGTTCTGAATTGTGGTTTGATGAATATCTCTGTCCCTTTGAGATTGTAATAACTTTGTCTTTTTATAAAATTTCTTTGGATATTTAAAGGTAATGTGTTATTATGAGCCCTATACATAACTGATAAAATACTATATTCTACCAATTCCTGGAATTTCAATAAGTTTAGCTGAAGAAACAAAGTGTTTGATGGGTGACTGAAATGTTTTCTGGTGATTACTCTTACAGCTCTCTTTTGTAAAATAAAAACAGGCTTTGTAATAGTTTTGCACGCTTTTCCCCAAACCTCAATACAATAGATTAAATGTGGAGCAATGATTGTGTTATACAACATATGCAGAGCTTTATCAATTAAAAAATCCCTGACTTTATACAGTACTGCAATTGATCTAGCTATTTTTTTTATGGAATTTACATGCATGTTTCCATGTCAGTTTGTCATCAATGATAACACCCAGAAACTTCACTTCACTCACTTTACAGATCACAACATCACAACAAGGTCATCAGAGACTCTACTTCCTCAGACGGCTGAGACGAGCTGGACTGAGAAGCTCAGTCCTCACCTCCTTCTACAGGTGTGCAGTGGAGAGCATCCTGTGCTCCAGCATCAACGTGTGGCATGGAGGCTGCACAGAAGATGTTGGAGTCAGTCTCCCCACCATCACAGACATCTACACCTCCAGATGCAGGAAGAGAGCCACCTGCATCATGAAGGACCCCACTCACCCAGCACACACACTTTTTGCCCCACTCCCCTCAGGAAGGAGGTTAAGGAGCATTAAGTGTAGAACCACTAGACTGAGGAACAGCTTCTACCCTGAGGCTGTTAGACTCATGAATATCTAACCAGAATAATCACTGTGAAAAAAATCACATCATGTTGCTGCTGATCTGTTTCATGCTGCTGATCAGTGTCATGCTGCTGTGTTCATTCATACTCATCTGCTCACACAGACTCATGTTCCTGCTGCTGTTGTTTTTATTGTTTTTATGTTATTAGTGGTTAGTGTATTTTTAGTTGATGTTTCTCTTAGTTCATATCTTATTACTGTTTTTCTTTTACATTTTATAGTTTGATGTAACTGGAACCCTGAGAACACAATCTTGTTCCACCACATGTACCACATGTGGTGTGAATGACAATAGAGAAACTCTAACTCTGAAATGTCTATTTACTATAAGAGGTCTTAATAGACTATACTGTATGCCACGGGGGGTCGTGACGTACCTCCGGTAAAATGCAACACACATCCGCCACTTCCGGTTCCCATCCACTGCCGTTGTTGTTAGCGTTAGCTCCTAGTAGCAGACCATGACAACGACCCGAAGCGGGAAGCGGCTGCGAGCTACTGGCACTACAAGTGAGTTCCGTTGTGTCCGCCCACCGGTGGGTACAGCTGTTCCAAGTGGGGGTTTGGGCAAAATTTTATCGCAGCTATCCGTAGGGGGAACGTCGCCATAATTTTATATGGATTTATATGTGTACAGAGTTATTATTGGTGTGTATGCAGATGTTTTATTAATTGTATTTAGTCATTTATGTTTGTGTCTTTCCCACTAACCGGAAGTGCGCCGTCTGTGTAATGATGGCGGAAGTGCTGGAACGGAAGTCCGTGGCATATAGTGTATTTCTGTCAATGAGCTGGATTAGTTAAAAATAATGTTGCAGTGGCATGTAGCAATGTAGTGCACATCTCCATACATTATACTATGATGTTTATTACAGCTGTGCATGAATAATGGATGGAGGAGGAAATAACTGCTTCATTACTGTAACTAACTGCACAAACCTTAAAGGTATCAAATGCAAACTAAGCATCACAGTGTGTTTAACTCTGTTCTATTTTATATTTTTATGTAAAAAGCATTGTGTGTAATTACAGTATAAGCAAAGAAGAGTTGATGATAGACGTTTTTTATATATCGGTATGTGTACACATATTCAGTAGCCTGTGCTGACCCATGCAAAGCTACACGAGCCCAAGTTTGAGTTAGGGTTCATTCAAGTTAACATTTTTATATAAATAAAATAATGCTCAACTGTGAAATAGTCTTAGTTTTTATATTTAATTGGATACACATTTGTGTATAACAAATGTATAACAGCAGTGATGACTTTGTCTGCTCCAGCTGTTTCACAGCTTCAGACAGCTGTGCTGCAGTCACAGATGCTCCACAGCTCCCCTCAACATTACAGCACCTCCTTGACTTTGAGCTGCTGCTGTCACCAACATCATAACTTAGCATCATTTCTAAAGAAAATATCTTTACTTTCTTTCAAATATATATTTCATTGGAACATAAAAGGATCAGCTCCTTTGATTTGTTCACTGCAACATGAACATTTTTGTTTGTTTGTTATTTTCCCTTTCGGCTGCTCCCTTCCTCAGGGGTCGTCACAGCGAACTAACACACAACGACTTGACTATTTTAGTTTTTTTTCTGCTGGATGTCCTTCCTCACACAACCACAAACCACAGAGCTACCACAGCCCTCTGTGTGGAGAAAAGCTGCCATCTAGGGTGTGTGGGGAGCAGATGGTGGAGTTAAGGGCCTTGCTCAAGGGCACAGAGTGGACAAACAAGGTGGAGACAGGTGTGGGTGCTTCACCTTTCTCAACCACATTTTGATGTTGTCGTACAGGGCATTGAACTGGTGACATTCTGATCACAGGCCCACCTTCTATAACCTCTGCACGACCACGCCTACATTATGTTTAACAACAGAGACAAGAAGTCATGATATCATTATTCCTCATTGGAATCACTTAATGCTTTGTTTGTTATTATTGAACTATCATCACTTTTTTGAATTTCAGGATGCAGCACATTTTAACAGAAAAAGATTTATTTCCTAAAACGTCAAGTTATATTTTTTATTGTATTTCTCATTATTTTAAGGTCCTAATGGTATGGCAGGAGTACGTTCAGTGGTGAGATGCTTTCACAGCAAAGCAAACAGACTATTTTAAAATTTAAAATTTATTTTTTTCCCAGAGCTATTAAAACTCAACAGTTTTACTTTACCTCAACAAGGTATGGTTTCTTTCCAAAAAATAAAGAAAGGGGGAAAGTTATGCTGGCATGAAAAGCATGTACTGGCAGATACATTCTTGTTGTACTCTTTGGACTGGACATTTAAAACATTGTTTGTTTGTTTGTTTGTTTGTTTGTTTGTTTGTTTGTTTTGTGCCTTTATATTGCTTACCGTATTTTCTGGAATATAGGTCGCATCCGAATATAGGTCGCATTGTCCAATTATTGCCAAAGAATTGGAAAAATCCATATATAGGTCGCACCTGAATATAGGTCGCACCTACGTCAAAAATTTTCATTCAACCTTTATTTAGTCAGGTAAATCTCATTGAGCCTCGAGGGCTCATTTACAAAAGCGACCTGCTACAAACTAAAGAATGATGAACAGCAGTGGTAGAATTTCCTTAAACAACAAACAACAGAAGAAAAAAAAATAACGTAGGAGAGAAATAGAAAGTGAAATGCAAAGTATCAAAACTAGCAAAACACCACAAGGTAGATGTACAAAACAGGAACATATCTGCAATGGTTTTTGCCATGTTTCCAAAAGATTTTTAAAACCATTTAAATGTGGACCGTGTTTAGCTCTGCTGCAAATGTCTGCCACAGGATCGCACAGCAAGGCTTTTAAGAAGATTAACACTTAAAAACAATTACTTGTTTGATAAAAATTATAGCAAATATGTGTCTGAGCTGAACTTTTCTTTAATAAATGAATAATTCTAGCAGGATAAACACCTAAAAAATATATTTGTTAGCTGACATTATTGTAAGAGTGTGTCTTAGTTTAATTTTTGTTAATAAATTATTACAAATCAGCTTATTTGATAAAAATCCATATATAGGTTGCACCTGCAGGGCACGCAAAAATGATAAAAAGCCGCAACCTATATTCCGGAAAATACGGTATATACTGCCTTTTATATAACATATGATGGTTGGCTGCTTTTGTGTTTTTCACTATTGTGGTTTTAGTCTTAGTCCTGTGTTTTGGTGTGCTTACTGTAAAAACGGTAAATATAGGCCTGCCACAATAAATGTTGCTGGGGGATTAAAGGTATTGTGACATGATGTTGGAAATTTGCATATTTGTCACAACATATATATCTTATATCATTCAGCTCTGTTCGTTTTTGCAAAATAAATTATAAATATATTAAAATTTCATTCCAAAATGGTAGTTTTTTCTCTGGGACACGCCCCTAAAAATCAGCGCATTTCCGCAAAACGTCATTGTGACGTGCATGTGGGCATAAGGCAGAGCCTTGCCCTGTTAAGATCTCAAAAGGTAACCCAGTTGGTAACGAGACCCAGAACGACACAAGACAAAAAGGTACAAGTAACAGTGTTTATTATTTACAGTGGGGAATTACTATTTACAATATACAAGGGTCCTCTGGGTTTCTGGAAGATGAAAAAAACAGACAGTCAGATGGGTTTGATCAGAGAAGACTTCCAGGGTAATTGATCTTGTTTGTTTGTTGTTGTTTCCTTACGGATGAAAAGAGGAGGATGATCCCAGAGAGTCCTTAAGTCCTTGAGATGGAGTCCCAGAGGGCGAGTGAGGCAGGCAAGTGGCTGGAGGGCAAAGCACGACAAGCAAAGAGCTGGAACCAGGAGAATCCGAGGGCATGTATGGCATAGAATGCTTCAGCGAAGAGTAGAACTCGACTGCAGCCTTAAGTAGAGGTGTAGCTCGTCAGGTAGATGACCGTCAGCTGTGGATGATTGGCGGCCATCTTGGAGCTGCAGCAGGTGCCACTCTTACAGTACCTCCCCCTCAAGGGGCGCCTCCAGGAGCCCCGACGCGCTTCTCAGGGTGAGCCCTGAAGAAGGTGGCGATCAGACTGGGGTCCAGGATGAAAGAGCGAGGAATCCACGACCGTTCCTCTGGGCCGTATCCCTCCCAGTCCACAAGATACTGAAAACCTCTCCCACGACGGCGCACATCCAGAATGGCACGTACGGTGAAGGCCGGATGGTTGTCGATGAGACGAGCAGGCGGAGGGAGGCTGGCAGGCGGGCACAAAGGACTCACAGAAACGGGCTTTACCTGGGACACGTGAAACGTTGGATGAATCCTCATGGAAGCGGGTAGCCCAAGACGCACCGCAGAGGGGTTGACGATCCGGAGTATAGGGAAAGGGCCGATGAATCGAGGCGCCAACTTCCTCGGGGTGTCCTTCAGGACGATGTTCCTGGTGGAAAGCCAAACCCTCTGACCCACCTGATAGGAGGGCGCAGAAGATCGGTGGCGGTCCGCAAACCTCTTATTTTGGGCGGCCGTGCGGAGAAGTGCAGCCTTAGCCTGGCGCCAGACACGCCGACAGCGTCGGAAATGGTGCTGCACTGACGGCACCGAGATGTCCGACTCCTGACTGGGGAACAAAGGGGGCAAATATCCTAGTGAAGCTTCAAAAGGTGTCATACCTGTGGCCGCAGAAGTATGGGCGTTGTGGGCATACTCCACCCAGACCAGATGTCGACTCCAAGCAGAGGGATTGCCCTCAACGAGGCACCGCAGGGTGGCCTCGAGCTCTTGGTTGCACCGTTCGGCCTGACCGTTGGACTGCGGGTGATAGCCAGAGGTGAGACTGGTCGATGCCCCCAAGGCACCACAAAAACTGCGCCACACCTGAGAGACGAACTGGGGACCCCTATCCGACACCACGTCGGAAGGGACACCATGAATGCGAAAAACATGTTGTACAAGGAGTTGAGCAGTCTCCATGGCAGAAGGTAACTTAGGAAGAGGCAAGAAATGGGCTGCTTTAGAAAACCTGTCAATGACGGTGAGAATGGTGGTGTTACCCTCAGACGGAGGCAGGCCGGTGACAAAGTCAACAGCGATGTGGGACCATGGGCGGCTGGGCGTGGGTAGCGGTTGGAGAAGTCCTGCAGGGGGTTGGGTACCAGTTTTGTTCCTGGCACATGTGGGACAAGCTGCAACAAAGTCTTTGACGTCTTGGGACAAAGTGGGCCACCAGAAGTGGGTCTTGGTTAACGACAACATACGTGTAATACCTGGATGACAAGAGAGCTTGTTCGTATGCACCCATTCCAGTACTTTGGACCTCATGGCGGTGGGAACGAAAAGTGTACCAGGAGGTCCTGTGCCAGGGTCCGGTTCCATACGATGGGCTTCACGAACCTCCTGGGCAATGGGCCAGGTGAGTACCCCAACGATGCAAGTCGGGGGTAAGATGTTCTCCTCAACCTCTGGGGCATCTGGAGGAGAAAACTGGCGAGACAAAGCATCGGGTTTAACATTCTTAGACCCAGGTCTGAAAGTCAGCGTGTAATTGAATCTGTTGAAAAACAGTGACCAGCGTGCCTGCCTGGGATTTAGACGTTTGGCTTCTCTGAGATAAGTGAGATTCTTATGGTCAGTCCAAATAAGAAAAGGCAACTCAGTGCCCTCAAGCCAGTGACGCCACTCCTCTAGTGCCAGTTTCACAGCGAGTAGTTCTCTGTTGCCCACGTCATAATTCCGTTCAGCTGGAGACAGACGGCGAGAGAAAAACGCACATGGGTGCACTTTGTTGTCCAAAGTTGACCTCTGCGACAAAACGGCTCCTACCCCAGTGTCAGAAGCATCCACCTCCAGGATAAACTGACGAGTGATGTCTGGATGACAAAGGATGGGTGTGGATGAAAAAAGCTGTTTTAGCTTACCAAAAGCAGAGTTGGCTTCCGGGGTCCATCTGAAGTTTCTGTTGGTGGATGTGAGTTGTGACAGAGGTGCTGCGATGCGACTGTAGTCCTTGATAAAGCGTCGGTAGAAGTTTGCAAAACCCAAGAACCGTTGCAGTTGCTTCCTAGTCTCAGGGATCGGCCACTCCACCACTGCCTTTGTCTTCTCAGGGTCTGCCCTGTAGTGTCCTTCTCCAAAGATAAAACCCAAAAAAGCAACAGAAGAAGTGTGAAAAGCACATTTTTCACCTTTTACAAAAAGTTGGTTCTCATACAGTCTTTGGAGCACCGTCCGGACATGAGCGACGTGTTCATCCTCATTCCTGGAATAAATGAGAATATCATCCAAGTAAACAAACACAAAATCACCAATAAAGTCTCTCAAAACATCGTTGACTAGTGCTTGAAACACTGCAGGAGCATTGGTGAGGCCAAAAGGCATGACGAGATACTCAAAGTGTCCCACGGGTGTCTTAAAGGCTGTTTTCCATTCGTCACCCTCTCGGATACGGACGAGGTGATAAGCATTACGTAGGTCCAACTTGGAGAAGATAGTGGCTGGTTGCAGCTGCTCATGGACTGAGTCAAGTAGTGGTAAGGGGTACTTGTTCTTTACAGTAATACTGTTCAAACCCCGATAGTCAATACAAGGGCGTAGTGTCTTGTCTTTCTTAGCAACAAAAAAGAACCCTGCCCCCAGTGGAGAAGTAGAAGGGCGGATGATACCTGAATCCAAAGACTCCTCGATGTAGGATTTCATGGATCCCCGTTCAGGACCCGAGAGGTGATATAAACGGCTAGATGGCAGAGGAGCCCCAGGAAGGAGGTCGATGGCACAGTCATAGGGACGATGGGGAGGAAGAGAGAGAGCCTTCACTTTACTGAATACAGGAGACAGATCATGATACACGGGGGGAATGGTGGAAAGATCAATGGCCCTCATGCACGAACCATTCGTACGCACAGATTTGTTCTTAAACTGTGCGTACGAGTGTTTTAGGAGCATTTGCGGCATCCAACAATGTTTTCGTATCCTACGATTTTTTTCAGATACGAACAAAATTTACGAGTGGTCCGGACCTGTCGTATAATTTAGGAGCGTCAGTCTGCTGTCATCCAGACGGATCTTCTCCACGAATAACTTCATATTTCGTTATTTAGAAAATATTTTGGGTTTAAAAAAATCACGCACCATAATTATTCTTGACAATAGGTTATTCTGTTTGAATTAGAATTATAATTTTAAGTTTAATTTGTGGTGTGTCGCGCAGGCTTCAGTGAGTCGTGCGCTCCCCTTGGTCATCAAAGCCGCTCCTCATATTAACACCCAGGTACATAAAATCCCCATACACCGCCGCAGAACAAGTACGAATTAAGACTGATCTTGTGCCAAACACCATCGGAGCAATAGATTATTATATCTGATTCGAAATATAACCTGCAGAATGTGGTTGCGCGATGACCAGGAGGTGCGCGCATGACACATTTGTGCTGCAAAACATGTTGGCACGCGTCTTGCAGCGTGGCATTTATTGTCCATCCATCTCGCAGACTGACCACCTCCTGTCCGTGCTGCGGCGAGACGTTTGTTTGAAGCCATTTTCAGATCAAACCATTTATTCTTGATTTCTGATACTGTACGACCCACGGGACACACAGTATATGCACTACAATATTAATATGAAGTTAACTGTAGTTTCGAGACATTTTAAAATGCTTCTGTTCAAAAACACATCCGACACTTGCGGGGGGTGGGGGAGGGGAGGGCAGCGGTGCGCTCTTCTGAATAAGTGAAACTATAATGTAACACAGTACACTAAAATTAGAGATATTTGACCATCCGACACCTGCGGGGGGGGGTAGCCACAGCGCCACTGAGAGCAGATCTCCGAACGCGTGAAGTTCCTCCTTTTACTTCTTGAGTTTGAATGAATGGACACTTCCTGCTGTCAGAAGGCAGGAAGCGTGGCCTTATATGGTGTTTTGAGGGGTGGAAATTATGTAAATTACCTTCCCGCGAGCACGCGCAGGTGAGTAGAACAGGTGGGATCCATCAACTTTAAGCAGCCCGTTTACACACGTTTCCTGTGGATAGAAGACTTTGTTGGATCTGACGTGGCATGTTCGTACGAATGCTTCGTACGAACAAAAGTAGGAGAAATTTAGGATAAAAATACGAACATTTTCGTGCATGAGGGCCAATGTTCTCGGTTTCTTGTACACTGGTTAAAGGGTTGGAGATGCCTGAACGAAGGCAATTCTTCAAACACTTGTCACTCCATTTCTCTATTCAGCCAAACTCCCAAATGATGTGGGGATTATGGTTCTTTAACCAGGGAAACCCTAAAATCATTTGAGTGTTGGGTGAATCAAACACAAAGAAACTAACAAATTCATGGTGATTACCAGATGTGATTAAATGCAAATCTCCAGTCTTAAAACGGATCTGCGCTAAAGTCTCCCCAGTTACTCCAGTAATAGAAACTGGGTCAATGTCCAGAACGGGGAGAGAGAATTTCTCGACTAAATCATGACTAATTAAATTTTGTTCAGCACCAGAGTCAATTAATGCTGACACAGGAAAACGGTTTTGTTTGAACTGAATAACCGTAGGTAAAATTAATCTGCGCATGGAAGTGAAAGAGGAAGTGCCCACCAATAACTTCCGTTCTATCGGTGGGCGTTGTCGTTTCCCAAAAGCGGGCATGAAGCAATATAATGTCCCTCATTTCCACAATACATGCACAGGTTAGCAGTCCTACGTCTCTGTCTTTCACTTGCTGTTAAATTAGTTCTGCCAATCTGCATTGGTTCAGGTGCAGGCAATGCTAGCTGAGATCCAGTAGATGGTGGTAGCAAGCTTCGGGAGTTGTGACTGAAATTATTGTCCCCACCTGATGACGTGAAGAAACCGGAAGTGTTGGGTCTCTGGTAATTGTAGTCCCGTTCTCGGCGACGTTCCCGGAAACGTTCGTCAATGGAGATCGCCAAATTAATTAGCGCGTCGAAGTTAGGAGGCTCGTCTCTTGCTGCAATCTGGTCCTTGACATAATCAGAGAGAGAATTCAAGAAAGTACCTTGGAGCGCCCTGTCGTTCCACCCCGTTTGAGCCGCGAGAATGCGGAAGTCCAGAGCGTGTTCGGAGACGGGTCGTCTGCCCTGACGTAATCCCAACAAACGCTTCTCTGCATTGGGTTGTTGCAACGGCCGGTCAAAAATCCTGCGGAACTCGTTCAGAAACTGGTCGAACGACACAAAGTCCAACTCATGGTTGTGGAGGTAAGAAGATGCCCACTGGAGGGCTTTACCTGAAAGCTGACTGTTCAGATATGTAATCTTAGCGATGTCCGTGGAGTAGAGCTGAGGAGCCCCTTTGAAGGCGAGTTTGCACTGTAGGAGGAATCCCTCACATGACGCTGGGTCTCCTGAGAAGAGTTCAGATGGTTTAACCAGTAACTGCTGAGGAGAAGGAGAGTTATTGTTTGAACTGGTGCTGGGAGGGTTTGAGGGTGAGGTGGCAGCAGGAGCTGGGAAAGGAGAAGCAAGTCGCTTCAGTACTGAATTAACCATACCTCCGAGTACTAGCATGTCAGATTGGGTTTTTTGTTGTTGAGTTAATACTTGTTTCAGCAACTCCTCTGGAGTCTGGCTTATGGCCTGCGAGGAGGAAGCTTGTGCGTTCATGGTCTCGTTCTGGGTTTTAGTATGGCTGAAGCATTAACTGTTAAGATCTCAAAAGGTAACCCAGTTGGTAACGAGACCCAGAACGACACAAGACAAAAAGGTACAAGTAACAGTGTTTATTATTTACAGTGGGGAATTACTATTTACAAATATACAAGGGTCCTCTGGGTTTCTGGAAGATGAAAAAAACAGACAGTCAGATGGGTTTGATCAGAGAAGACTTCCAGGGTAATTGATCTTGTTTGTTTGTTGTGTTACAGAGAGAGACAGAGAAAATGGCGCCTGTGAGCATGGCCTGCCGCTTGTCTCTGCGTATTATTTGTTTGTTGCTGATTATGCTGCTTTTTTCCACTTATGTCAACTCCTTAGTGGTGTATGATCGCCAAACTCTACTGGAAATAGGACTTTCTGTGAGAAATCTGTCTACTTGGAACTTCACCAGACACGGAACTTTGCCCCCACTGCTGTCGGGGATCCCAGCTCACCTGTGCTGTGTTTGGACTCCACCGCGCCGGCAGAAACGCGTGCGTCGCCGCGGCAAGCGCGGCGGTCAGCTGGTGAGATTAAAAGCTGCGCTGAGACGCTTTTCTCCAGCTTCTTCAGAAAAGTTTGGATCGGTGCCCCGCCTCTCTTTTCCGCTGCGTGTGCTGGACCCCCCTGAAGCCTGGCTGGTACCTGTTGGCGGCGGCCATGATGGAGCGATTCAACCGCACGCGCCCCGTTTTCCTCGTCCCTGCAGACGCCGGCGCACGCTCCAAAACCTGCAGCCTCTGTGTCGGGACGCGCGGATGTTGGATGAGGACGCAGAACAGCCACTTGCTGCCAGGATGGGCCTGATTAATGCCAGATCGCTGACAAATAAAACTTTTATCATCAAGGATTTCTTTTTATCTCAAGGATTGGACTTCTTATTCATAACAGAGTCATGGACAGGTGGACCAGGTGAGTCCAGCGTTTTGATGGAACTTTTACCACAGGACTGCAGCTATTTTAATTCACCACGGATGTCTGGTCGAGGAGGAGGAATAGTGACTGTTTTTAAAAGTTGTTTTGAATGTAAACAGCTGCCTCCAGCTTCATTCAGCAGCTTTGAGCACAGCCTGTTTGAACTTGGCTCTTCCCACATTACGTTGTGTGTGGCTGTTTATCGTCCCCCCAAATACAATAAGGATTTTATAAACGAGTTCTCAGACCTTTTGGCTGAAATTATGCCAAAATATGACAGAATTCTTTTGTTAGGGGATTTCAATATATCTGTGTGTTGTCCTGATTTACCCATGGCTCAGTCCTTTTTAAACATCATTGACTCTTTTAATCTTGTGCAATCTGTGACTTTTTCTACACATGAGCGTGGACACACCCTGGACCTGGTTTTATCTTGTGGTTTACCTGTTTTTAATGTAGTGAGTAGTGACCCTGTGTTTTCAGACCACAGGCCTGTTTTATTTGAGACTAACTTGTCCTGCACTAAAGCTAAACCCCGTGCTGCAGCTCGACTCTGTCGTGTTCTGAACTCTTGCACTGCTAGTCACTTTTCATCTGCTTTTAATCAGAACTGTACCATCCCAGAGACCAACAACACCGAAGCTCTCAGCTCATGGTTTCACTCCACCTGCACAACGGTTCTGGACGCTGTGTGTCCGTTAAAAATCAAATCTCCTAAAATCAAGTGTGAACCGTGGTTGGACGAAAACACCAGGGCAGCTAGGAGAGAGTGTCGCAGAGCTGAGCGCAGGTGGAAATCGAACAAATTACAGGTGTTGTTTCAAATATTAAAGGACTGCTGGCGTCACTATCAAAAAACTGTGAAAGATGCCAAAAGAAAATACCTGTCAAATGTGATTGCATCAAACAGTCACAGTCCTCATGTTCTGTTTAAAGTTATTGGTTCTGTTCTCAATGCACCACAAACAAACTGTATTGAACCTTCACCTGCTGCATGTGAAAACTTTCTAAACTTCTTTGTTGAGAAAGTCAATTCCACCAGAGCCCAGATCTCACCTTCTGCTCATGACCCCTCAGTCTCTGTGCCCTGCTCGGCTGTTTTTGACAGCTTTGAACCTGTGACTCTGTCGTCTCTGCAGGAGGTGGTCAGTCACTTGAAGCCAACAGGTTCACCAAGTGATGCTGTTCCTCCTCGTTTACTCAAAGAGGTCTTCATCACTGTAGGTCCTTCAGTCCTGGCTCTTCTGAACAGCTGTCTGTCCTCTGGTGTGGTCCCTGGACATTTTAAACATGCAGATGTCCAGCCTCTCATTAAGAAACCCACTCTTGACCCCTCTGTTCTTGCTAACTACAGGCCCATCTCCAAACTGCCATTTCTTTCAAAAATGCTCGAGAAGGTTGTGTACAACCAACTATCAGCATATTTGGAAGAACAGAACATTCTCGAGGTTTTACAGTCTGGTTTTAAAGCTCTGCACAGTACAGAATCTGCTCTTTTAAAGGTTTTTAACGACATATTTTTAGCAACAGACTCTGGTGACAGTGTTGTCCTCCTGCTTTTAGATTTATCATCTGCTTTTGACACCGTGGACCATGACATCTTACTATGTCGTTTGAAACAATGGGGGGGTGTCAGCGGTGCAGCACTGAACTGGTTTAGGTCCTACTTAGCCGACCGTACTTTCTGTGTCCGCCTTGGTGACCATGAGTCCTCCTCTGCTCCTCTTCTGTGTGGGGTTCCTCAGGGCTCAGTCTTAGGCCCCCTCCTCTTCACACTGTACCTGCTCCCTCTTGGCTCCATTCTTAGGAAATATGGGATCTCCTTTCATTGTTATGCAGATGATACGCAGATTTATGTCCCGCTTCAGAAAAAGGACTCCAACTCTCTGGCCCCTCTGTTTTCATGTCTGGAGGACATCAAAGCCTGGATGGCTGTGAACTTTTTAAAGTTTAATGAGGGGAAGACTGAGGTGATGGTTTTTGGAAGCTCCACTGAGACTCCCAAGGTCAATGTTGGTTCCTTGGCTCAATACATCAGACCTATTGTTACAAACCTGGGGGTCAAGATCGATGCCGGACTAAAATTTGAAAACCACATCAGAGCAGTTGTTAAAACTAGTTTTTTCCACCTGAGGCAGCTGGCTAAGGTAAAGCCAATTCTTTCCAAGCAGCATTTTGAAACAGTAGTTCACGCCTTTGTGACCACACGGCTGGACTACTGTAATGCACTCTATATAGGAATCAGTGATTCGTGTATCTCTCAGCTTCAGAGGGTACAGAACGCCGCTGCACGACTTTTAACTGGCACACGAAAGTTTGACCACATTACTCCTGTTTTAACCTCCCTGCACTGGCTGCCCGTACATTCCAGGATTCATTTTAAAGTTCTTTTATTTGCTTTTAAAGCGCAAAATGGTCTTGCCCCGCCCTATCTGTCAGAGTTGCTGCAGCCATACACACCCTCTCGATCCCTCAGATCATGTGATCAGCTGCTCCTGAGTGTCCCAAAGACAAAACGCAAGAGGAGAGGAGACCGTGCTTTTGCTGTGGCAGCTCCTAAACTGTGGAACAACCTTCCCTTGAACATCAGACAGGCCTCTTCCCTGTCTGTTTTTAAATCTCTTCTTAAAACCCATCTCTTCTCCCTGGCCTATGACACCATCTGCGATGTTGACTTTTAATAATTTTAGTCGCTTGTTTTATCTGAGTGTATGATTCCTCAACTTTTATTATGTGACTTTTATTTATTTTAATCATTTTATTACCTGATTGATTGTTTTGTTGTGTGTACAGCACTTTGGTCCTGTAGGTGTTTAAAGTGCTCTATAAATAAAGCTGGTATGGTATGGTATGGTTGTTGTTTCCTTACGGATGAAAAGAGGAGGATGATCCCAGAGAGTCCTTAAGTCCTTGAGATGGAGTCCCAGAGGGCGAGTGAGGCAGGCAAGTGGCTGGAGGGCAAAGCACGACAAGCAAAGAGCTGGAACCAGGAGAATCCGAGGGCATGTATGGCATAGAATGCTTCAGCGAACTCGACTGCAGCCTTAAGTAGAGGTGTAGCTCGTCAGGTAGATGACCGTCAGCTGTGGATGATTGGCGGCCATCTTGGAGCTGCAGCAGGTGCCACTCTTACATGCCCGTTTGTTTGGTGTGTTAACTGCTTGCCATACAGATTCATTTTCTGAAAGATAGCCTCTTTTTTTGTGTAACTTGAAAAATGCAGTCACGTTGTAGCACATTTGGGTGTTCTAATATCAGCAGTGAACAAGTGAGCCTTCACAAATTTCCAAAAGATGAGAAACTTTGCCTAGAATGGACAAGACGAGAAAGAGGGACCGGTGGGTTCCTACTAAGAGTCAAAAAAGGCAAAACCTTCTCTTAACAGAGGAGGAGGTCTGAGATTTCAACTTTCTAAGACTTATAACTCAGTTCTGGGGCTGATTCCCAAACGTTTTACACCGGATGGGAGCAGAGGTGTCTTGTCTGTGAATTAGACTAGCAAAGTTTTTTGAGAAACCTCTGTTGTTGGTTTGTGAGGGTGTTTTTGTCAATTTACATACAGTTGTGTGTCTTCTGTCAGAGACCTCAAGGGAACTCCCTACTGTTAAGGTGTGATCTGTCAATTTACATGTATGTGTTACCTCAGTTTGAAATTTACATACCCGGGATGTTGGTGCGTGACTCCTAAGACTGTTATAACTCCACGCGCACACAGTCTGTTTCATTGAATTGATAAAGCTCCTCGGATGAGAAGCGAAACGTCTTCTGTAACAAATAAAGTCCAGTTGATCTTGTATTGAACGCCTTTTTTGATTTTATCATGTCCTGGACGACTGAGAATCTTCACCAGCCTACTAAGAGTTGTATGTCTGCAATGACCATTTTACTGCCAATTGTTTTCAGGAAAGACCTGGTATAAAAGAATCTTTAGGATTACCAGTAAGATGGAGAAGACTTTTAAAACCGGATGCTATTCCTACTATTTTTAAAAGAAAATCTGCAGAAGAAAGTGCCACAGGAGCTACCACGTCAAAACAACGCAGGGAAGATACCATCGGAAAACTCCAGGAAAAGAGTAAGTCTTTGTGTAAACATAATCGGAGGTGTGTACTGTTTTAGATGATAAACTATATATTCAACGTGAGCTCATGTTGTTTTACTTTATATACTGTGAGTGTATAAAGCCAATTATCACGGAGGATTCTTCATGTGCGATGCAAAAAAAAAATTAGCCAACATAAACATAGCCAACATGGGCAGCATGGTGGCACAACTGGTAGAGCTGCTGCCTCTCAGCGAGAAGGTTGCCGGTTCAAATCCCGGTCCGGGGCCTTTCTGGGTGGAGTTTGCATGTTCTCCCCGTGCATGCGTGGGTTTCCTCCGGGTACTCCGGTTTCCTCCCACAGACCAAAAAACATGCTTGTTAGGCTGATTGGTGACTCTAAATTGACCCTAGGTGTGAGTGTGAGAGTGGATGGTTGTTTGGTGTGAGTGAGACAGGTCCCTCTTGTAAATGAGTCCCCGTGACTCAACGAGGCTAGCCTGTATAAATAAAGGTTGAATGAATGAATAAAATCAGGAGAAAACACACGTTGCTTGTTATGTATTTTTAAATGATGTATTCGCGATCAAGTAACATTAGAAAGTTTTTTTTTTATTCAGGGAGGGTTTATTAATGAGAGTTTTGTATGATTTACTGTCTTAAAATGATAGATCTCAAACGCGATCGGGCCTCTGTTAGCTTAGCCCAAGAACAAAGAAGCCACATCACGAAGCTATCCTCACTTAGCTACTGTGTATGAAATAAACCGTGTCTAAATCACTTTTCAATTGATCGAGTGTCCAATAACTGTATAGGATGAATAATAACCCTTCAATTGCTTTAATACATTCATGTACTAACAATAGGTTGTGTTTGTTCGCTGCTAACAAACTAGCCGAGATAACATCAGGAGCAAACACACGTTGCTATTTATGTATTTTTAAATTATGTCTGCGTGATCAAGTAACATCAGTAAGTTTTTTTATTCAGGGAGGGTTTATTAATGAGACCGCTCATTCTCAATCAGTTCATCTGGACAGTTTCTTTTTAGTAGAAACGTTTCACCCTCACTCCAGAGGGCTTCGTCAGTCAGAGTAGTCCAAAGCAAACTGAAGCTACCCCACCAAGTAAACAACTTAAGTGGACCAACCAGTTTGCTGTAGCCAAGATGGTTTCTGGGGGCTTGTCCCTCGTCGACTCCTCCCAGGCAGGCAGACATGTCCAAA
>JBBPBX010021072.1:19433-42730 GCA_038048925.1 Garcialebias charrua | reverse complement strand
AGGCTTCAAGAAAAGGAATGTTGATAAATGTTTCCACTGTCAGACATATGTATCAAATATCCTCACATTGACTGCATGTGGCATATGATTTATCCCAAAATTCAGACATACCATATGGTGTTTGTCTGGAAACTGCCGAGTTTTAGTTTCCATGAGGAGATGCTCCAGGTGTTAGAAGACAGTAGACATGATGGTAGGTTGGGTTTTCCATGTCAACTCACCTGAACTTTTTCCTGCTCATCATGCACAGCACTGCATCTCTGATTGTGATGGAGACCTGTCCCTGTTGTTCTTTGGCAAGATGAAATATGATCAGTTGTAACATTTGGTGCATGTGAATGAGACTAAGGGGACCTTGAATTGCAATGGCCTTGTTTGCCTTTACTGAACCCCAAAAGCAACAAACTGACAAATTTAAATTATTCCACATTCTTCTCCTCTGGGTTGTCTTTTTTAAGTGACCTTAAAAAAATGTAACATTTAAAAAATAAAGACTTAACTCCCTCAGCTCCACTCAGCAGGGACATATTTTTTTGTTCAATTTTAATATAACTTGTCACATAGTATTGAATTTCTTTACATAATATAAGGAACATCAAAATATAAGAAGAAAACTTTGAATTAAATGCATTCAACTGTCAAGGTACAAGTCAGAAGTGCTGCTCAGTAAAATATTTATTTATTTAAAATGTTTTCAGCAACTCTCAGATTCTCTGGCGTAAAAGATTTTCCACAGCGGTCCTTTTAGTTCCCAACTCTCTGGAAACACCACTGAATACATAAAAACATGGTTTTCTTTCTTTATATTTTCATTTTGTGTGATATGTGATCAAATGTGAAATATTTTGCTGTTTTTATTTTAGCATTTTTTCCATTTCAAATGTTATTTAAAATCTTTATTGTTGCGGTCTGCATTGTTTACTTTGTGCTTGTTTTTGATCATATTTGATTCAAAAGATAGTTTTATGAAAAGGTTTCAATATTTTCTTTGACATTTAAAATGACTGGACTTTATTATGCATATAATTTTTTTCAACATACTGTATATTTTTGGGGGTGGGGGGGTCTTGAGTAGACTTTTTTTTTCTCACTCCTGCTGAAACTGTTTTTATGAACAGATTGTGAAGAAGATGCCACACTCATCGTGTTTTCCAAGTAGCGTTAAGTATGTGTTCTTTTTCCGTGGAGCTCTGCTGCTGCAAAGTATTTGGCCACACAATGATCATTTCATTGTTTCTTCCTCTTCATTTCTGTCTACTACAGTTCCTGCATATTCATGGGACTTAATTAGTGCATTTTTACCTTTTTGCTCTTTTTTGTTATTGGAATGTTTTATCTTTTTTTTTTTTTTTCCATTTATAGATGGCCTCCCTTCTCACCTTATAGCCATCCTCTCACTCCAATATGTATTTTTTTTAAATAGAGAGAAAGAAAGAAAAGAGAAAGTAAGACAACAAAACAACAATTATCCACAAAAGAGCACAAGGCAAATAATAATAATAATAATTTGTCACATTTTGTCATCTGTGTATGTTTCCCATACTTCACAGACGAAATTGGTCTTCTGCCTTTAACCCAACCACCACCAGGTGGTGCAGCGAGCAGCCGTAGTCAGCGCTCGGGGAGCTGGAGAATTAGATGTGCACTCATAGACACCCCAAGGTGTGTAGTGGCCGGGGCGCGAACCCAACACACCCAACCTCCATCCACAATCCTGCAAAGCACATGACAGAACACAGCAACGAAACATACAAGCATAAAGACTAATAATCTTCATGACCTTGCAGTAGATTTCTATAAATGAACATACCCATACCTACAAATATATATACAGTATACACCCCGACAATGTTAGTTTTACTATTTTATGCTTATGTCTATTATTATGTTTCAGTGTTTCAATGTTTAGATGTTTACTGTTGCACCGAGGGACTGAGAGAAACGCAATTTCGGTCCTGTGTATGACCTGTACAGTACAGTACATATTGCAGATCTGACAATAAAGTTGACTTTGACTTTGACTTTGACTTTGATACAGGTAGTCCCCGACTTACGAGCAAGTTCCGTTCCTGCGAGTTGCTCGTAACACGAAAATTCGTAAGTTGGAACACGAAGCACGTGTTCTCGTAAGTCCGGATTTTCGCTCGTAAGTTGGAACATTTATGCTAGCGCTACTACGAACACTCGTTTTTCATCAAAAACGTTCATATTAGTTCATAAACATGGTCGGAAACGTGTTTCCAAACGGTTAGCTAACACACTTTCATCTAAAAACACAAAAAAGTGCTGTATTTTTTACAAATTTACTTCTCGTTCGCCAGCTCGTAAGTCCGGACGCTCGTAGGTCAGAGCGCTCGTAAGTCGGGGACTACCTGTACATACATATACATTTATATTCATTCATATACCCATCTACATATCTGCATATATCTACATATACATCCCTGCATCCATTTGTGTGTGGTTGTGAGCATGCATAAGTGAATAAGGTTCCTCCAATAGAACATTTAGTAGCGACTGTGAAGCATCAGAGATCCGTCCCCCCAAAGCCCGAGGCAGACGAAGGGGCGATCAAAGCCCAAGACTCCAGGAAGGACCCCGAGCCCAGAGTCCCCAGGGCCACCCGAACAGGACGAGCCACTCGCCCACTCCCCAGATCCGACCAAGGGGAAGAACCGGACGAATCCCACCAGCGACCACACACAATGACCCCCCGGGGTCAAACGCGACAGATTGTGAAGAAGATGCCACACTCATTGTGTTTTCCAAGTAGCGTTAAGTATGTGTTCTTTTTCCGTGGAGCTCTGCTGCTGCAAAGTATTTGACCACACAATGATCATTTCATTGTTTCTTCCTCTTCATTTCTGTCTACTACAGTTCCTGCATATTCATGGGACTTAATTAGTGCATTTTTACCTTTTTGCTCTTTTTTGTTATTGGAATGTTTTATCTAATAGCAATAATCATATAAGCATTGATGGATTTTGTTGTCTGGATGTCATGGTTACATCTCATGTCTCATGTCAATAGAACATACTGTATGTCAAGGTCAAGGTTTCTTTATTGTTATTCGCACCACGTGTGGTACATGTGGTGGGATGAAATTGTGTTCACAGGGTCCCAGTTACATCCAACAAAAGTATAAATTGTAAATAAAAGTGAAAAGATCTAAGAAATTCATTCGTTCATTCAACCTTTATTTATACAGGCTATCCTCGTTGAGCCACGGGGACTCGTTTGCAAGAGGGACCTGTCTCACTCACACCCAGGGTCAATTTAGAGTTACCAATCAACCTAATATGCATGTTTTTGGACTGTGGGAGTAAACCGGAGCACCCGGAGAAAACCCACGCACGCACGGAGAGAACATGCAAACTCCACCCAGAAAGGAACCCGGACCTGGATTTGAACTGGGGACCTGCTCGCTGAGAGGCAGAAGCTCTACCAGTTGTGCCACTGTGCTGCCAAATAATAAAATTAACTAATCTAAAAAAACACTAAGCACTAGTAGTACAGAAACAATACGCAGAACAACAGCAGCACGAACATGAGGCTGTGTGAGCAGATGAGTACCAATGAACACAGCAGCGTGAAATAAATCAGCAGCATGAGATCAGCAGCCTGGTAGTCAGCATCACATATCAACAATCTAGTGGCATTACAGTGATTTTTTTCCCCCACAGTGATAATCTTGATTAGGGATTCATGAGTGTAGCAGCTTCAGGGTAGAACCTGTAATGATATAAGGATCAGTGCATTGAATGCCAGCTACTTCATGAACATGTACAAAACCTTATGATATTCACTCATCCATCCATTTTCTTTACTCACGTTTTATTTTCTTTGTTGCGGGGCAGCTGGTGCTCAACTCCAGCAGTCACTGTGCAAGAGGCAGGGTACACCAATAATAATAATAATAATAATAATAATAATAATAATAATAATAATAATAATAATAATAATAATAATAATGAATTTAATTTATAACGCACTTTTCATTAACAAAAATCTCAAAGTGCTACAAAGTGCAACAAAAATCAAAGATCAAATAAAAACAAGTGATAAAACAAGTAAAATCAATAATAATATCAAGATCAAAGATAAAATCATAGGCAGAGTAGGACAGGACGCAAGTCCAACAAAGTTAGAGCAGTTTCAAATTACCAGTGTGGTCATTTGTTTTTGTTTACCAGTCATGATTTACAAGTCATGATTTACAAGTCATGATTTACGAGTCATGATTTATGCATTTTTAAACTAAAACCTTAATGGATGTAGTTCATTTAAAATCATCTGGGAGGATGTTCTTCTAAACATCTGTTTAAAAGAGAATGCTTTATTGCGATGTCTCCGCTACACCAGTAGTCTCTGTAAATAAGACATCACTTCTATTTATTCTTACCCAATTCAATGTCCACCATCGGCTCCATTTTGAAAAGTCTCTCAAGTCCTATCTTTACTGATGGTCACCATGACGATGGCAAGCTTTCAACTGTGGCTTAATCAGAAGCAGTGGAAATTGAAGTGGGGTTTGGATGGCGTCTGTATCCTCCATGGCGATGCACAAATGGGTTGCTGCTTCAATTGGAGTGGAGGGAACCGATTTTCTTGATTCTTATAAACCTGCTGTAGTGTCCACAAGATAGAATAAATGACACTATGAGTAGTTGTTTCAATTTTTGGATTTACAAATGATTAATCAGAGACCCATTTTATTGTATCCTGATGCATGCTCAATAATCCAGGTAGAAAAATCTAAAAAAGTTAAGTCTGGTCCCCTGGACATAAAAAAAAAAAAGACAACGACGACAACATCGTCTTTTGTCCGAAATATTTCTTCAGTCTGAGGAGCTGTATTCAGCTCAGTCTTATAAATGGCACCTTCTCATTTCTCATGATTTATTGTAGAAGACTTCAGATAGTCAGTTTTTTTATCTAGTTGTACCTGTATATGGTAAGAATCTGCCCATTACAATATTAATTTTAGTTCACAAGTTCCTTTTGTTTGTTTACAAACCATGAACATTTATCTGCACGAAACCAGATTGTCTCTGATTCTGATAATTTAAATAATTAGGTTGTATGCATCACTGAAATCAATATAATTCTGATTGTGAATTGAATTTCCGTCCACTGAGTGTTTGTATGCCTCATAAACTTGGCACTCCACAACCCAAGCATGCAATCAATGCTTTAATGTTTTTTTCATACCTCTTGTAACATAATGGGGGAAAATTATTCTGGGTGTGCGACCCTTCAATTATACCACTACTCAGGATTGTGGTATGCATGTGAATAATGTCATCAGTGACTATGGGAAGAAAGAACATTTTTAGTCCAAAGCTCTTGTCTCTCTTTTTAGATCTTGTGTTCATGAATAAGTGTCATGATGTTGCAACAGCAAAATGTTGTATGCGTTGCGAGACCTTTTACTGCCCATTAAACTATAAAATGTTTAAGACACACAACCACAAAATAAAAACCATTACATCACTTTGTGGTTAAAAACACGACAGGACATATAAATAGTGCCACCACTTTTAATTCTTAACAGAATGTGACACAAAACGCTGTGTGCGCTGGTGGTCCACTTGTTAGACAAGCCAGTGGTAAATTATTTGTAGTAGTTGTAACAAAACATTTCATATGAACTTGTTTTTAGTACATCTGTTGGACCTAACTTCAGCTGAACCTGGTTGTGCTTCTCTGGGTTGTTCATTTCTCTGAAAATACTCTGAGCATTCATTGTTATAGAGATGGGTAAAAAAAAAGTTAATTAGCTGTCATTTTTTACAAAAAATATTGGATTGCCAAAAAAAAAGGTTAAACATAGTGGCAGAACAATAAACATGAGAAAAAGAAAAGTCTTACAAAAAGCAAAATAGTAATTTATTATCAGAAAGTTCATTCTCAAAGAGTAATTTATTATGTTGTGAGCAAGCCTGGCTCAGTTAATGCAATAAACCCAGCTAACATAACTCAATAAGTTGGGGTATTTATTTCTGCTATGATGGCCTTTATGTACAATAAATTGAAACTAGACCATTGCACAGTAACTACTGCAAAGGTTCTGTGTTCAGCATGCAAGTGTAAATCAAGGTTAAGAGTTGTTCCCTTTTAAGCAGCGTTCCCTTTGTGCTTCTGGGCTGAAATAGTGCATCAGTTGCTGTTAGCGTCATCACTGCTAAAGGTGTTTACTTAAACTATGCTTTTGTTGTCCGTTATCCAATTGTTTTTTCCTATAACGAGCAAATAAAATCAGTTGTACAAGCGACTTCACTGATATATTTTATTAGCTGCCCCAAAAACCATTTTGAATAACTGAGATATGCAGAATCATTGTAAATGATTATTATGTAGAGCAGGGGTGTCAAAGTCAAATACACAGAGGGACAAAAAAACAAATTTGCTACAAGCCAAGGGCCGGACTGGTTCAATGTTTATTATAAGGAGGTGATATAATACTTTTTTTCTTCTTTCTGCACTCTTTTCATTCAATGTTTTCTTTTTGATGAATTTGTTTTGTTTCGTCTCTTTTAAATGAATGAATAAATGAATTAAATAAAATATTAAATAGCTTTACATCTGCTAAGGTCTTGGCATAAATCAACACAGACATGTTCCTGCTTTTAGTATTTTACATTGTTTTATAATGTAGCTGTTTATGTTTACTTTTTACAGTTTTCTTATGATTTTTAATTAATATGCTTTTTATGATTGTTTACTGTTGGCTGCAAGTATCAAGCTGTGAAATCCTTCATTTTCTACAGCTGACAGCTGTTGGTCATTAATTATGATGAAGTTTAGCAACTTCTCTGTGAACATTTGAGCTCCGTGGCTTCAGCGGTGTGTTTTTCTTGTTCAATCCGGGGCGGGCGCTCTGATTTCGGTCAGCCGCTCTCAGCCTGTCCCTCCTATGACACGGTCAAACAGCGGGTCGGACTGGACGCAGCTGGCTGTGGTCGGTCTCCCTATTTCGGTTCAGCAAGAGTGGCGTCCCGCTGAAGCCCCAGAGCTCGAATGTCCAACATAAAACCAACTTGACCGTGGTTTAATGTGGCGCTATGGCTCTGCAGACATTGCACGTTGCTGTCATGTGGCGTTTAGTGTAAAATACTTCCACACAGCGGACATGTTACAATGAAAAGTTGGCTAGCTGTTAGCTAAAGTGCAACTCACTCAGTCCGCACGCTGTAGCTGGCTGCAAACTATGAAATGGATTTCCTAAATGTGACGTGAGGCGGGTCTTATTATTCTGGGTTCATGAGACACGACTCCGGATCGGATCGTCCCCACCCCTACTACTGTTGCATTGTGGGGAATGTAGTGTTGGTGCATGCAAAACACCAGCGGGTGGCTGTGGCCTGCAGGCCGTTTCTAATAGTAATTAAATATCATCCAGGGGGCCATAGATCATTAATTTGCGGGCCGGATCTTGCCCGCGGGCTTTGACTTTGACATATGTAATGTAGAGAATGTGCCCTGAACCTTTAGAAAATTGTCTTTTTTTTTTTTTTTTTTCTAAATTGTAAGTGGTCCATACAATTTACCAACTGATTTTAATTACTGGTAAATGAGCTCTTACAGACAATTTCTCCTTACTGTTTTTGTTTCTGTGCTCGCAAAGTTAAATTCTACAGCATAGTTTTTATGCTGTTGGGGAGAGATGGTGCAGAGGTTAGAAAAGGTGAGCCTGTGATCGTAAGGTCACTGGTTTGATCCCCTGGACCAGGGGTCTGCAACCTTTATGATCAAAAAGCAATACAGTATTTACACCTCCATTCACTAAATTAAATGTGTCCAGAGCCGCAACAACCTGCTACAACTGTGATTATCAACTGGTGGCCCCAAGGGCGTAACTTTAGGTCTAACATTGGGGGGGTTATGCTCTCTACCTATTTATTTATCGAATAAATAACTTTTTTTATGATTCAGGATATTTTAGGGTTAAAATATATTGTAATGCTTTTACTGTGATTTACTGTGATTTACTTAACTTTCCTGTTTTCTCTGTATTTATTCTGCTCCTTTTTTGTTCCACATAGGTTCAACAAGTAAGAAAAAAACTCACTATTTTTCTGCATTTTTTTCAGCCATAACACATATTTTACATTTTTAAGATTTATTATATAACATACCTCAATTTCACAATTTTCAAAGAGTGTGTATTTACCTGGTTCACTACAGTTTAACTAGGAAAAATTACAACAAATGATTCAAATACAGCCATAATATGACAAGAGCAGAGTAAAACCCTGCATCATACCTGTCAAGTTTTGGATTTAAAAATAAAGGAAATTTTCTGCCGGGTACGCCGAGCCATCCCACTAGCCCAGGGATCTGCAACCTTTATGATCAAAAGAGCCATTTCTGCCCCTTTGTTCACTAAATTAAACGTTTCCGGAGCCACAATACCTGCTACAACTGGGATTCTCAACTGGTGGCCCACAGACCACTTTAAGTTTGTTAGAGGACAATTTTCTGACCTGTAGTTTTCTGGCCATTGTAAAGCTGAAAATATCTAATGATTTGTTGATATTTTTACATTTTAAGACTAAAAAAGACCAGATTATCATAAAGAAGGAAAAATAATGTGATCTTTCCCAATTAAAAAATAAAATAATGAACTATGCAGGTCTAGGTAAATTATTTTAATTGTGGAAAAATTAAATATCCTACTTCGAATAAATAAAGTTAACTTATGTTTTACTCCTTCTATTAGTTCTAGTATTCACACATTTGCAAAGGAAATGACAGGAAAAACTGCTAAAACTAGCCCTTTTTGTTGTTATAAGAACAAATAAAATTCAGTTTAAAGTTAGTTTTGATCAAAGCTTGGAAGAGCCACTGCTGAGGGACCAAAGAGCCGCATGTGGCTCCAGAGCCGCAGGTTGCAGACCCCTGCACTAGCCCAACCAAAGTCCAGGACCCCTTACATTTTAAGACAGGTTTACAAGAAATCTAAAATAACTACCTATCAGCCTCTTTCAAACCAGTTATGTGATCACAATCTGATAGGCCTACCTTTGTGCTTGATGGATTTTTCATGCTGACGGACATCGTTCCTTCCCCCATGAGAGACACTAAAGTCGCAGTTACAAATCTTAAAAAACGCGTAATTGTGCCCCACCCTACTCTTCTTTAGGAAAGTAAATTCGCTGTCCCATTTTTCAAGATATTTACACGAAGTCTTAACTTTTTTGGCAGGGACGCCTTCTCTCTCGTTACATTCATCCATCTCTGTGTTTTTCCGGGTTAGGTTTGTTGATTCCCGCTGCCAACACTAACATCGCGAGAACTGCCACCGAGGCTACTGCAGGTGGCAGTTCTCGCGAGGCTAGTGACAGAGGCACTGGAATGTTTTTTTTTTTTTTTTTAAATATTATAATACGGGAGATTTCCGGGAAAATAATAATTCGGGATGACGACGGGAAAGAGGGGTAAAATACGGTAGTTTCCCGGCCAAAACGGGAGACTTGACAGATATGCCCTGCATGTCATCTTCAGCAATTATGCTTAAATGTTCACTTGCAGGCAGTTTCAAGGCGATTACCGTAATACCCCCAAAACAGCCAAAAGGCGCACTTTGTTTTCTTTCAAACACCGTTTGAATTTTTCTGATAGCCCAAACCGTTGCAGAGTTACGGTAATGCAAAGTTAGCGTGTGGAAAACGTGTCCCCGGCTGCTGCTGGAGGGGGGAGGAGGAGGGGGAGGCTGAGAACCGAACGGCAGCTTTTACACAGAGAGAGAGAGCAGTCTCAACTGAAATGCGCTCCTCCGCGCACCTCCAGTTAATCCGGGAGCTTGAAATGAATGATGCCATTTTATTGGGGGGGTTATATTGACTGGATCCAATTATTGAGGGGGTTGAATCCCCCCCCCCCCATCCCCCGTGTAAATTACGCCTATGTGTGGCCCACAGGCCACTTTAGGTTTGTTGGAGGGGGCTTTTGTAGCCTGCAGGGGTGATATTATAAAGCTAAAATTATCTAATGCTTTTAACATCTACAGCAGTGGTCACCAAACTGCGGCCCGCGGGCCGGATGCGGCCCTCCTCCGCATTTGGTCCGGCCCCCAGAACAATACCAGAGAACATTTAGATTTTTTTTTCATATGTTTATTTGTATTTGATAATAAAGTTGGACGTTTGCAATAAAATGTTCCTTAGTTATGCACTATTTTGAACTATTGTTCCACATTTAATTTATTGTGTCAGCGTTTTTCCCCAAACGCTGACACGCCCAAAACGTGACATTCTGTTCCACCCTTTTGCGGTCTGTGCCCCTATCTGGCAACCCTCAGAAAAAAAATCCTAAACCCGCCCCTCTCAAAGACAGAACTGAATAATGGTGAAAAGATTAGGTAAGAGAAAAATAGATTCAGAATGCAGGGCATTTAAGCTGCAGTGGACAAATGATTATTTTTTTGTTCAATGCAAAGAAAAGGCTGTCCGTCTCATCTGTAAAGAGGCGGTGGCGGTATTCAAAGAATACAATCTGTGGCGACACTATGAATCCTGTCACAAAGACAAGTATGATAGCTTGTGTGGCCTAACATGCTAACGCGGAGGGGCTAAAGCTAATGCGCGCAGCCTTTTGGATGGACACCGCGGAGAAACGGCTCCCAGTAAGTTATTCACTACTAATTAACTATTTATTATTGTTCCAACATCTGTGAAGAACCCAGAGAGGGTTATTTTAATGTGCTTTCTGGAAAACAATACATGTTTACATTTAGGCACTCCTGCAATCGTCACACTTTTTCCTGTTACAAACTGACTCTGGCCCCCCACCAGAGAAGGGAAAAGTTATGTGGCCCTCACAGGAAAAAGTTTGGGGACCCCTGATCTACAGCATTGATATATATTTTTTTACAATTGAAGACAAATGAAAAGATCAGATTCTTTTAAAGAGGCATCAACTTATGGAGAGGGGGCAGGGATGTTTAAAAAACCAACTAAATAAATAAATAAATAAATAAATAAATAAATAAATAAACAAATAAAGAGATGAAAACTGCTAAAATTATTTTTGTTGTTTGTATAATAACCAATAAAATTCAGTGTTATGTTAGTTTTGGTCAAAGCTTGACAGAGCTGCTGCAGAGAAGAGAAAAAAGAAGAACAAGTTTTTATTGCTGTCTTTTTCAAGTATTAATGATTTTTTTAATTAAATGTGTTTATTTACTATATTATCCTATATACACTTGCAAGCAGAGATGAGCTGTTAAAGGCTCTGGGTGGTAAGAAAGAGCTTCAAGTGACTGGGCTACTACAGCAACAGTAATTAGAGAGACAGGTAGGAAGGTACTTGGTGTGTCATCTGGACAGAGAATGGATGATAAGGAAACCTGGTGGTGGAATAGTGAAGTGCAGGACGCCATTCAAAGAAAGAGATTAGCCAAGAAGAAATATGACAGTGAGAGGACTGAAGAGAGGAGACAGGAATATAAGGAGATGGGACATAGAGCAAAGAGGGAAGTAGCTAAGGCAAAGCAGAGGGCGTACAATGAGTTGTATGGGAGACTGGACACTAAAGAGGGCGAGAAGGACTTGTACCGATTGGCAAGACAGAGGGATCAGGCTGGAAAGGATGTGCAGCAGGTTAGGCTTATTAAAGATGGGAATGGGAATGTTCTAACAAGTGAGGAGAGTGTGATGGGAAGACGGAAGGATTACTTTGAGGAGCTAATGAATGAAGAGAATGGGCTGTGTCTCAATTCAGGGGCTGCATCCTCATGAGTGCGCATTTGTCGGCCGCATACGTCATTGCCCCGCGCGGAGGACTGTCCCAATTCGAAGACTCCTCCTCATGCGGCCGAGGAATGCGGCCTACTTCCTGCCAAAATCGAAGGATGCATTCGTGGAACCTTCAAGACGGAGGCTATCCCAGAATTCATAGCGCCAGCAGAGATTTCGCGCGGGGGGACTTTCTGCGTGCAGGGTCGGGGCTGCTACGTGTTGAGTCATCAGCTCGTTCTGACAACAACCTCAGTCGCGAATATTCATTCAACCTTTATTTAGTCATCTCAAACAACCTCAGCGCGAATATATCTCATTAAAATTATACTACAGAAATGACTGAAAAAATGTGTTAGCTGAATATACAGTATATTAGTGTTTCTGAGTTTACTGTTTTTGAAGAACTGATTACAAATCAGATTATTTTACACGTGCGTAGCAAGGATTTTCTGAGGGGCAATCTTTTAAAACCCAGAGTGGACCTACAAAATGCAAGTTGTCCAGTAGCTCAATTGGTTAATCAACCTGCGGTTGGCGCAGAGATACTTTTCTCGAAGCTGGTTCGAATCTCACTCGGTACGGTTAAAACTTATTTTACGTTTGTCTTTTATTGGATAAAAAAAAAGAAGGAGTTTCACAAACTCCTTCCTTTTAATCTCAGTCCTCATTTTTTTATCCAATAAAAGACAAACGTAAAATAAGTTTTAACCATACCAAGTGAGATTCGAACCAGCTTTGAGAAAAGTAACTCTGCGCCAACCGCAGGATGATTAACCAACTGAGCTACTGGACAACTTGCTTTTCATAGGTCCACTCTGGGTTTTAACAGATCGCCCTTATAAGCTGATTTGTAATCAGTTCTTAACAAACAGTAAACTCAGAAACACTAATATATATACATGTATTCAGCTAACTAATATATTTTAGCGGCGTCCCTTCTCTTTCCACACACACCAAGCGCGCACACAAGAACTTCCCACCCACTTCAAGAGAACGCCCCACCCACTTCAAGGCCGGCAAACCTGAAGGCTAGACCGTCCCATTTCAGCAGTTTCGCTCAGCCCACCCGGTCTTGTGAGTGCGTGGCCTACTCGGCCTAGCTAGGCTGGGTCCTCATGAGGACGCAGCCCCTGAATTGAGACGCAGCCAATGAAAGAGAAAGAAGAGTTGAGGTCATAGAAATTGTGGACCAGGAAGTGGGAAAGATTAGTGAGGGTGAAGTCCGGAAAAATGAAGAAGGGGAAGGCAGTAGGACCTGATGACATACCAGTGGAGGTTTGGAAATGTCTTGGAGAGGTGGCAGTGAGGTTTTTGACTCAAATATTTAATGGAATATTTGAGGGTGAGAAAATGCCTGAAGAATGGAGAAGAAGTGTGCTGGTTCCCATTTTTAAGAACAAGGGTGATGTACAGAGTTGTAGCAACTACAGGGGAATTAAGTTGATGAGCCACACGATGAAGATCTGGGAGAGAGTTGTGGAAGGAAGGCTTAGACAAGAGGTGACTATCTGTGAGCAGCAGTATGGTTTCATGCCAAGAAAGAGCACCACAGATGCCATCTTTGCTTTGAGGATGTTGATAGAGAAGTACAGAGAGGGTCAGAAAGAACTCCATTGTGTGTTTGTGGATTTAGAAAAAGCATATGACAGGGTGCCAAGAGAGGAGGTGTGGTATTGCATGAGGAAATCTGGAGTGGCAGAAAAGTATGTTAGACTGGTACAGGACATGTATGAGGACAGCAGGACAGTGGTGAGATGTGCTGTAGGAGTGACAGATAGCTTCAAGGTGGAGGTGGGATTGCATCAAGGATCGGCTCTGAGCCCCTTCTTGTTTGCTCTGGTGATGGACCGACTAACAGATGAGGTCAGGCAGGAATCCCCATGGACTATGATGTTTGCAGATGACATTGTGATCTGTGGTGAGAACAGGGAACAGGTGGAAGAGAACTTGGAGAGGTGGAGGTATGCACTTGAAAGAAGAGGAATGAAAGTCAGCCGTAGTAAGACAGAGTACATGTGTGTAGATTGAGATTCATTAATGAAAAGTGCGTTNNNNTATTATTATTTATTATTACATGTGTGTGAATGAGAGGGAGGCCAGTGGAACAGTGAGGCTACAAGGAGCAGAGGTCACAAAGGTGCAGGACTTCAAGTACTTGGGGTCCACTGTCCAGGAAAATGGGGAATGTGGTAAAGAGGTGAAAAAGAGAGTCCAGGCAGGATGGAGCGGATGGAGAAAAGTTTCAGGAGTGATTTGTGACAAAAAGGTGTCAGCAAAGGTCAAAGGAAAAGTTTACAAGACAGTGGTGAGACCAGCTATGTTGTATGGTCTGGAGACAGTGGCATTGACAAAAAGACAGGAGAAAGAACTGGAAGTGGCAGAAATGAAGATGCTGAGGTTCTCCTTAGGAGTGACAAGGATGGATAAGATCAGGAATGAGATCATCAGAGGTACAGCACATGTTAAACAACTGGGAGATAAAGTTAGGGAGGCCAGACTGAGATGGTTTGGACATGTCCAGAGGAGGGACAGTGGGTATATTGGTAGAAGGATGTTAGAAATGCAGCTGCCAGGAAAAAGACACAGAGGAAGGCCAAAGAGGAGATATATGGATGCAGTTAGAGAGGACATGAAGGTAGTTGGAGTGAGGACAGAGGATGCAGAGGACAGAGTGAGGTGGAGGAGGATGACTCGCTGTGGCGACCCCTGAAAAGGGAAAAGCCGAAAGAAGAAGATGAAGAATCCTATATACACTTGCAAGGACAGTTACACATAAAGACCAACACAGAAAACGTTTTACAAACTTAATTACATTTATCTGTAATAACTGTAGAATTATAAATAAATAAATGATTGAGGGCAAAAAAAAGACAAAACCTGTTTAATGTTTTTTTTTAACTTTAATCTTCATGTTTGCTGCACCAGTCTAAAGATGTGGTGATGAGGCAGAGGCAAAGCAGGATTTTTTTTTACTGCATTGGACTAGAGTACTTTGCACTGCTTTTTGCTTTCACCTCGCTATTACCTGTCAGTCACAGTAATGTGCTGTGGGGTTCCAGGCCCATTTGCCGCTGCCTTGCTTTGATGCCCACCAGCAAGTTGTTTTCACTATGCTTTCATGTACACCGTGCACTTCTTTAGAGAGCTAATTTCATGCTTTTTGGTCTTGAAGAAGTGCAGCATTGATTGTTGTTTTCTGCTTTCTTTAAAGTGATCATCGTTTGTCATTTAAATGGAAGAAAATCAGCTATAATGACTGAATTCTCTTTTTTTATTCATTACATATCAGACAGTTTTATGGTCATGGATGCTTAAATTTTCATCAGATTAATTTTAAATAAGGGATCTCCAATTGTGTCTTGCTCCACCATTAATGCAGTGACCTGAAACATTTTATTCAAGACTATTATTAGGTAATTTCACCCCTGAAATCCAAATAAATCAGAGAAAACATCGTGTGCATGACTATTACAATCCAAAATGCCCTCTTCCAGAAGCATTACAGCATGACACAGAATATAAATTACCCGGTATGTGGCTTGCAAACAAATTACACAATTTCTGACATTTCCTACCTGTCTCACTTGGTTTTGCAGTTGGTGGGGGGTGAATTTGACCTGGAGACAAACTTCATCATTCAAGATGCAGGAAGCATTGGCTGCATGCTGGAGCTACAGGAGCACTGTGATGTCACCTGCCAGGCTGAGATCTGGAGCATGTTCACTGCCGTCCTTCGGAAAAGTGTAAGAAATCTCCAAACAAGCACTGAAGTGGGACTCATTCAACAGGTGCTGCTCAGAATGAGATCAGTGGATGACATGATTGCAGGTATGACATTTATGCGAGCAGACTTTTTTTGTTTGTAAAGCATTTTAGCTGTGGTAGTTTGGATTAACGTCTCAGAACATGGGTTAGGATTAAAACAAGCTACAGTTGTTTAGGTTGGGTTTGTTTCTGTTACATTTCAGGCTTTAGGGAGTGTGCTCATTAAAAGGAGTCTCAAATTCCAGGGCTTAGCCACTGTCCTGCGTTTCAAAGTACCGTATTTTTTGGACTGTAAGGTGCACCAGATTACAAGGTGCAATATCAATGAACGGGTCTGTTTTCATACATAAATCGTACTGGATTGCTGGTATAATTAAGCAAAATAAAAGAGTCAGATAAGCTGAACTTTATTCAACTCGTTCACAATAACCACATAAAATCAGTTTGAGGTCAGTAAGCACAACCAGAATTCATACTTAAGGCGCACCGGATTATAAGTCTCATTTTGGATTTTTGAGAAAAATTAAAGGATTTTAAGTGCGCCTTATAGTCTGAAAAAATACAGTAACTGTGGCAGCTGTACGTTGTCCATTACTGAATAGAAATGGACAATTTGATGTATTTAACATTCAGGATTTGTCCTTTGTAATATACATGTGTATGTTCTGATTGACATACAGCAAACCCTCGAGTTACGTCAGGGATTGGGACCTACGGGTGTGACTTAGGTCGATGTTGTCGTACCTTTCGGACCAAAAACACCTGCCTGTCGTAGGTCCGCGTTTCTGACATAGGTCGCGGCTATACCGCTAACGGAGCGCCGCACACATATTTAACTGCATGAGACTGAACAAGCAGACATACTAACATGCACAGAACTTTACATGTACAGTAAATGAATACTGTACAATAAATAAAAAATATAATGTCTTACTTTGAGCTGGTCAAAGCCTGCCTTCGTCTTTTAGCATCAGCTCGCACCCGTCCGAGCTCCCCCAGCTTCCTTACGCTCCACACGCACACACGTGGTCAAAACTGTTTAAAAGAAGGACTGTTAGCTTCTTAACTTCATACATTTGGAGCCAGAAAAAAAAAAACTTACTGAAAGCCGTTTCTCCGCGATGTTCCTCCATCCAAAACAAGCTGCTCGGCATTAGCTGCTGTTAGGCCCCGCCATTAGCAGCACTTGTTAGCATGTCAGTTCATTCAAAAAGGCTGTCGGCTTTGTATCTCCGCGTTAGCTCGGTGTCCCCCAACATCTTAGGCTGCCAGGCGGACATTTGCGGCGAGCTCCCGGCCGCAGATGGCCCCTCCGCGGCATGTCGGCTCGGTGTCTTCGCCTGTGTTAGCTGCTCTGTTAGCTGCTGTCGTTAGCATGTCGGGCGGCGTTGTGGGAGCGATCGCGGGGCGATCCGCGGCTGCTCCTCCGGGCCTGAGACGTCCACAGAGTTGACCGAGTGTTTCCAGCTAATTTATCCGTATGAGGCAACCCTGATCGGACACACGGTCCTCTAGAGCCAGCTGACAGGAGCCTTTATGGCGGAGCTCCATTGACCGCAATTGTAAAATGGCGACCGGAAACGACCGGAAGTTGCGTAAATACGATAAAATTGTAATAAAAAACATAATATTAATAGTTATACTTTATTTATAAAGCCATTTAAAACAACCACAGCTGCAACAAAGTGCTGTACACATGAAATTAATAACATTTAAACAAATACAAAAAAAAAAAAAAATTTGACCTGGAGACAAACTTCATAATTCAAGATGCAGGAAGCATTGGCTGCATGCTGGAGCTACAGGAGCACTGTGATGTCACCTGCCAGGCTGAGATCTGGAGCATGTTCACATGCCGTCCTTCGGAAAAGTGTAAGAAATCTCCAAACGAGCACTGAAGTGGAATTCATTCAACAGGTGCTGCTTAGAATGAGATCAGTGGATGACATGATTGCAGGTATGACATTTATGCGAGCAGACTTTTTTTGTTTGTAAAGCATTTTAGCTGTGGTAGTTTGGATTAACGTCTCAGGACATGGGTCAGGATTAAAACAAGCTACAGTTGTTTAGGTTGGGTTTGTTTCTGTTACATTTCAGGCTTTAGGGAGTGTGCTCATTAAAAGGAGTCTCAAATTCCAGGGCTTAGCCACTGTCCTGCGTTTCAAAGTACCGTATTTTTTGGACTGTAAGGTGCACCAGATTACAAGGTGCAATATCAATGAACGGGTCTGTTTTCATACATAAATCGTACTGGATTGCTGGTATAATTAAGCAAAATAAAAGAGTCAGATAAGCTGAACTTTATTCAACTCGTTCACAATAACCACATAAAATCAGTTTGAGGTCAGTAAGCACAACCAGAATTCATACTTAAGGCGCACCGGATTATAAGTCTCATTTTGGATTTTTGAGAAAAATTAAAGGATTTTAAGTGCGCCTTATAGTCTGAAAAAATACAGTAACTGTGGCAGCTGTACATTGTCCATTACTGAATAGAAATGGACAATTTGATGTATTTAACATTCAGGATTTGTCCTTTGTAATATACATGTGTATGTTCTGATTGACATACAGCAAACCCTCGAGTTACGTCAGGGATTGGGACCTACGGGTGTGACTTAGGTCGATGTTGTCGTACCTTGCGGACCAAAAACACCTGCCTGTCGTAGGTCCGCGTTTCTGACATAGGTCGCGGCTATACCGCTAACGGAGCGCCGCACACATATTTAACTGCATGAGACTGAACAAGCAGACATACTAACATGCACAGAACTTTACATGTACAGTAAATGAATACTGTACAATAAATAAAAAATATAATGTCTTACTTTGAGCTGGTCAAAGCCTGCCTTCGTCTTTTAGCATCAGCTCGCACCCGTCCGAGCTCCCCCAGCTTCCTTACGCTCCACACGCACACACGTGGTCAATACTGTTTAAAAGACTGTTAGCTTCTTAACTTCATACATTTGGAGCCAGAAAAAAAAAAACTTTTTTATCATATTTTTATTAAAGGGGACCACATATTCAAAATTCACTTTTTAATGTTTTTTTTTACTCAACTTTGGGTATTTACTTCATAAAAAAACAGTCCTAAGGCCAAAAAAATGCACCCAGTGGTTTATTTACTCTAAGTAGATTTATTTATCTTTGATAAATACACTTCGTTTCCCACTTCCTGCGGTTTGTGACGTCACAAACCGCAGCCAACCACCTCAAACCTGAGTCCAGCCCCTCACCTAGCAACCCCTGGTTAGGCTCAACCCACTTCTGTATTAAACACATGACTGTTGTTTTTCATGATTTCATCTCATCTTTTGTTTATATGTTCTTAATTTCATGTGTACAGCACTTTGTTGCAGCTGTGTTTTTTTAAATGGCTTTATAAATAAAGTATAATTGTTATTTTTATGTTTTAGTTCAATTTTTAGTGTATTTGCGATCGCTCCCAACGCGCAGCCGGCAAAAATTAAACGAGCGGACCCCCGTCGTAGTGACCGGCGGCAACGGGACACTGCTTCTGGCTAGTGCATTAACAGAGTAACCGAGTTTTCGACAGCTCGAGTGCTTTGACTTCTATCGAGGCTTTTTTGTCCAACTCGGGTACCCGTAGTGACGTCACATTTCACATTTCACAGCGCGCGGGGCAGCTTTTAGCTTTTAGTAGACGCTACAAAATGGATTCCTGTGTGCGCACGGATGTTAATGGAGCAGGCCGTCTTGTCAAAAAGGTAAAACAGTTTATAATTTTATAAAATGCGCTACTTCGTGTTGACTTTCTTTGTAGTAGATTGTGACAGCAGAGGGCAGTGTTGCAATGCAGGTCCCATATACAGTATAACACGGCCAAAACGGCTTCCTCTCTCTCGTTTCACAAACAAAAAAAAACAAATATTCATCTCTCTAGAGCTACCAAAAATCTATAAACACAATCTCTAAAAGTAAACCTAAATTGCACAGCTGCAGGCGGTGGTACGGTGTGGCTGTGGCCCCATTTGTTTTTAAGTTTCGGTTTTCATCGCTTACTTTCACTTTTAATATTATTAATATAACTAATAGTTTTGTTTTTCCTGTGACTTATGTGCAGTATGATAAATGATAGGAGCATAATAAATGCTCCCAATGCTTTGTTGGTCTTTTTTTTCTTTTTGTAAAGACGTTTTTAGGCATTTATATTTATTTATTTATTTTGCATCGTAAGACACTGTGACGTCATCGGCTACTCGAGCGTCGTTCGAGTTTTTTTATGTTAATGTCGAGGTTAAAAATTATGTACTCGTTCAACCCCTACTTCTGGCACGATGGAGCGGAGCTTCAACTGTACAGCCTCGCTGCTGCCTCGAAGCAGCCTCGCAGCAGCGAGGACCTTCTCCTTACGGATTAATTTACGGGAGACACTTGGTGAACTTTTTTTGTTGTCTTTACTGGAACAGCGATAACTCCCAAAATCTCCGCGTGCAACGAGCGGAGCTGGCGAACACCGGAAGAGGAACAAGCTAACATTAGCTTCGGATTCGGGTGGTCTAATGCTAAAAGGAGCAGCAAATTGCGGCGCGCTCAGACGGGTTTCGGTAAGTTATCTTAAGCTAACACTAACAGTAAGTCAAATGAGTAATAAAAAAAGAGCTAATTTTAAAACAACAACACATTACAGATACTGGCTGTTACAGAGGGCGTAAACAGATCGTTGAAGGGCGTGGACTTCAGAACTTGTATCAGAAACCGGTCGTTCAAAACGAAAGTTAAAAATGGCAGAATTAAAAAGGGTATAATTGATTATCTAAGAATTATTTTGTGTATTAAAATGAATTTATATTGTCAAGATAGCACACAGACATAACATAAAAATTTTAAAGACCTATATGTGATCTCCTTTAAATATGATAAAATCGTAAGTCTGAGTTGCCGTAGGTCGCGGGTGTCGTACCTCGAGGGTTTCCTGTAATTTGTCTCCTGAAGTCAAAAGCATTTAAAATAAAATTTTCATTAAAAAAAATGTTTCTTCCATTTAGTTTTTAGGTTTGAATCAAACAATTCATTTCTCTGCAGTCGCTGTGCCTCTTAAGTGAAAGCTGTTTACTATATAGATAAACGCAGATTTAGTCCCCTTCCCGGAGAAATGTTTGATATAATGAAATTTCACAGACAAAGGGCTGCAAACTAAAGTGAAATCATATCTCAGAGGTTGAGCAGATGAGCACTTTTCCCCATGAGGATCTCCCGTGCAATATGGATGAGTTATGATATCTGTAAAAATGCAGCTGCATTTTATGATAGTCTCTGCTTCCCTCTTTTTTTGTTCTTGATTTTGTGTGTATATCTGCTGGTGTGTTATTCTGCCTGTGTGTGATGTCTTGTTCTGTAAGACCTGCTGGTGGAGATGCTGGGTGTACTAGCTAGCTACAGCATCACAGTGAAAGAACTGAAGCTGTTCTTCAGCATGCTACGAGGAGAAGGAACCCTCTGGGTAAGTCATTCTAGAATTGAGGGTTGTGGGCACGAGTCTGTTTGACATTTGTGTTGCTTCCAATAACCAACCAATATAGATCTGTTTGAGGCTCACTCACTAATTCACTAACCGCAGATTAAGTGTAATCTGCTATGGTAGTGAGTGTTTGAAGTCTAATAAGTTATGAGATTGACTCTCTTGTAATTCTTGTTTTCTTCTCTTGTTTTTAAAATGTTTCTCCTGTGCAGCCAAAGCATGCAGTAAAAATGTTGTCGGTGCTGAATCAGATGCCTCAGAAACATGGTCCAGATGTCTTCTTCAACTTCCCTGGTCGCAGTGCAGCAGTAAGCACTTGTCTTAGTTTGTCTGATAAATGTCTGTTCTGTTTCAGTAACTGAGCTCAGTTTTATTGTCTTGGTCAACATGTGGCAGCTTTGCGGTTGATTTTAAATCATGGCACCTAAGGAGTGTCCATTTCTGTGAGTGAGAGGCCCAAACTGAGTTAATCTATAAAAACATAACCAGGAGCAGCTTAAATCAGCTGAGTGTCACAATCAAGTCGAGCTGGCAATAACCACGAGCCTGTCATTTATCAGACACCTCTTGTAGCTACAACATCTTTAGTATGAAACTGTGATATGACATGTGATATATCTGATAAATACTAAACAAACTTATTTATTTGGTCTGCTACGATAAATAAATGCTTCCAGGTGTTTTAATGCAATCATACTCCACTCTAGTTTTAACTACATTTGTTTGATTTATTAATAATATTATTATTTTCCTGGACTCTATTACTTTAAACGAATACCTTAAACGAATACCACACTCTGTTTATAAGATTGTATTAATAACCAATCAGGTGGATTTACTACACTTGCAGCAAACATTATTAGCCCAAAACAACAACAACAACAAAAGACTTACCAAATCAAGTGAAGTGAATGTGTAATAGCTAACAGTCATAAATACAACTCCAAGTAAATATTTTTATTTGTTACATATAATTTTGGTTTTAGTCAGTTACAGTTAAAAATAAAATAAAATAAAAAATAAATAAAAAAGATTGGCTTGATGGTTACACCTTAAAGCTGCAGTATGTAGCTTTTTTTTATGAACATATTTCTTCACTCTGTCACTACCTCCTGACAGACTGATGTTAGCCAGGTAATCTCTGAAAAAATTTAAAAAAAATATTGTCCCCTTGCTTCTCCAGGTGGTAAATAAGCATTTCTAAAAAGAAAAGGTGACCCGCCATTTTCCAGCCAATAAAAACAGAGTTTGTAACCAGCCAATAAAAACAGAGCTTGAATTTGAATCAGCCAATAAAAACAGAGCTTGAATTTGAAATTCAACAGACCACAAGGGGGCAGAGCCACATATGGCTCTGAGGGGGAGGGATCAGAATGCTTTGCCTGTTGAAAATATTTCTAACTGCTGCAGTTCTACAGAAACTGCATACTGAACCTTTAAGTGGAGCTATTACCACATTCGAGTGTTCACTTCAAGATTTCTGTAATCAGCTTTTACAACAGCGTTTATTCAACACATTTTTATTTATTTCTTCTCAGATGATGGGAGACAAACTTATTGTAATACATTTTAAAACTGCAGTGAAGACTTGAAGTGTATGTGTATTGCTAATTTACAAATCCTTGATTTTACATTATAATACTTTCATCAGTGTTGTTTGTTCACAAATCTCTAGGAACAAACTTTAACTTGAGTATAATGGGTTTACTAAATAAATTATGATTAATTTCTAAAATTAAAGTAATAAATAAACAACATATTAAAACATGCAAAAAGTGACTTTTGCCACATGCACAGAGCCATAATAAAAATAAGGTTTACTAAGAGCTTAGCACGTTACAAAAACAAAATGCAGAATAAAAATTATGCTACACTGCAGTGACGGCTGGTGGAGTTTTCTTCAAGGGGGGCTAGGGTTAGTCAGAAAGGGCAACATAGGCATTAGATAAAGGGTTTTCAATGGCTTAAAGCCTGCCTGTAGCAGCTAGCCTCTCACACATAGCCTTTAGTGTGTGTGTCTGCATGATCTGTGCTGGGACCGGAAGCACGATCTGTATTGTGAGCCCGTACTCTGTGCGCAGGAGAGGAGCGCCCAGAATGGTCCTATCTTGTATTGAAGAGGAGCTAACTGTGCATGTACAACTTTTAATGAGAGTCTATAGACAAATAGTTTTGCACCCCAGGGCGGAAATACGTCATCAATCAGAAACAACGTTTTTGAAAGAAACAACTTTACTCATCACTAACTATAAAATATTTATCTTACAAAAGAAATATATGTACATACATTTCAAATTTATATATATATA
>JBBPBX010021072.1:5651-19326 GCA_038048925.1 Garcialebias charrua | reverse complement strand
TACAGGTGGTCCCCGAGTTACGACGCAGTTCCGTTCCTACGCCCGTTCGTAACTCGAAAATCGACGTAAGTCAGAAAATACGTCCAAACGGCACCTCATACATCCAAACGGCACCTCATACGTCCAAACGGCACCTCATACGTACAGTACTGTATTTTTACCAAGCACTTAGCCTATTCTAACACATTACCCTACATAATTATCAAAAAACACATACATTCGGAGCCATAATGAAGGGAAAAAATAGTTAATTTCTTACTGGGAGCTGGTCAGCTCAGCTTCCTGCAGCTTCACGCGGTCCACAGCGTTTACAGCAACGTCTGTTAGCATGTGAGCTCATTGCTCAGCTGTATAGCCTCTCTGCCTCATAAACCTCCGCTCCAAACAATAAGGTCTCCATTCCCACGCACGGTCCAGCGGTCCAGAGTTTTACAGTAAGGTCTTCTCCGGTCTGCCTGTCAAAACAATGAGGTCTCCCGCTCCTGTAAGTTTCCACTGAGCTCGTCAAGCTCCCCCTCCCTCCAGAAACTTCTGGAAACTGCGTAAATTTCGTTCCTGTGTATGTCCTGTACATATTGCAGTTCTGACAATAAAGTTGACTTTGAAATCGGCTTCAAAATAATAATAATAATACTTTATTTACAAAGCCATTTAAAACAACCACAGCTGCAACAAAGTGCTGTACACATAAAATCAAGTACATTTAAACACATAAAATAAGATTTTTCAATTTTTTTAAAATATTTTTTTATGAGATGCGTGACGTAACCCCGAAACATCGCAAGTCGAGGCCGTCGTAAGTCGAGGACTACCTGTAGTTTGAAGATGACAATTTTGTTAGTTTTAATACTAAACTTGCTCAGAGTAAGCCAAAGAATAAATCAAGCGAGTTGTCCATAAATGTCTTTTTTTGTTTTTTTGTTTCACATTAATCTTTTTTTTGTTTACTCATATTCAAACTGAAATAAAAAAGCTAATTAAATCTTAAAAGACAGGATCATTTTCATATAAAAATAATGCCAAGAAGAAAATATAATATAATAAATCAACAGTACTGTGAGAAGCACTGTGTTTATTAATTTTTTATCAGTTATTTTCTTAAAATAGATGACTAAATACGGATGCATTTATATATGAATAAGCTGTATAAAAATAAACGCAGGCATGACAACTTTTTTTAGATTTAAATCCTCTCCTCCTGTTCCTGTAAATCTAAACACTTGAGCTGTGTACTTTGACTTTGTCTGAACATTTAACCTGTAAATACTCAGGTTTAGTGTGTGGCGCTTTTCAAATAGTCCTTTGTCCTGTATTTTTGAACGATTCGTTATATTTTGTTTTCTCCCGTTCGTCCTAGGCAATTGCTTTACCTCCTATTGCTAAGTGGCCTTATCAGAACGGGTTTACATTCAACACCTGGTTCAGAATGGATCCATTAAATAATATCGGCGTCGACAAGGACAAACCGTATCTCTACTGGTGAGTGCTTACCGACACACATTTGCACCCTGTGTTTTATGTAGCTGTTTTTACCTTTTATATTTCTTCCTGCAGAAGCTTGTAAAGCTAATAGCAGCTTTATTGACAAAGCACTACGCTGTCTGACACGCTGAGACTAACAGCGATTTTCTCATCCAAGAAGTTTACGACTGCATCTTGTTTTTCAAGGTTAAACTAGTTTTACAGACATTTTTTAGACAACTTTAATGCAACGTGTTTCGTGTAAGTGCTCAATTTTCCCAGATAATGCCATGAATTATAATGGAGGGAGGAGGGGCAACAAGGTGAGATTATTGAGATTAAAACCCATGGAGGCATGAATTACTGCAGCTGAAACACTGATTGCTGCGGGTGGAGAGACACTATGAAGGTATTAATTTAAATTTGAATAAGTGCCACAGAAGGCTCACACACCAGCTCCCGCTGGGGCTTGTGGGTAATTATTGCAAAAATCAATAACCTCAAAGTGCAGTGATGCCTGGCTGTTGCACTTTCTGTAAAGAAAGGAACTCTGAGCGGATGTCATAAGAGAACAATCTATAATACAAAAGAGCTCATGAAGAGAATGAAAAAGATTGAAGATGGAGCGATGCAATTGGCTGGCAGGAGAAAACTGTCACTTATCATCTGCTGGCTGTCATCACTTTACGTGGGCCTAAACGTTGGACTGGAATAATCTGCTCACTTCAGAAACTTGGTTGTCTCTCTGACGCACAAGATCAAAAAGGAGGAAAGATGTGTTGGCCAAGCAGAGATTTGGTATTCAAGTGGCAGCTTTTGCGTGCCGACTGTCACAAGGAAGGGAGCGATATGCCAAGCTAATCCTGTTTATGCATTGCTTCGAGTGTCTTGCAGCTCAGTGACAGGGCATGTAAACAACAAAAAATAATTGTATCTTCAGAGGCGGACCACGCTTCTCCAGCAGAGGGTCAAAACTCTCCACTCCACCATGTTAAAAAATACATTTTTACCTGCTTTTTTTAAAAACGCACTTTGTTTTAGGTGCCTCCAGTGGGTGGTTATGGATGGGGGCAGGCAGCTTTAGACCTGAAGACAGTGGGAGTGAAATGAGTTTGTGTTAGTGGTGCAGAGAATTTCTTGTTTGAACTAGGACAAACTGAGAACTGTTTGTTTCTGCACACCGTGAGCTGCAGAACGTTTGTTCATGTTGAATACAGTGAACGTTTCTGCAGTCATATTTCTTTTGTGCAGTCCATATGATCCGAGCGATGATTGACACAAAGCGTTACTGCCGTCTTTACCGGGCAGGAATTGTTTTCATGCCTACACAGTTTGCAGTTACTGTAGTCTCACTATTCACACGTCTCAGCTGGTTGTTCCGTAATAATGTTTATGTGTTCGCTTAAAAATTGTTGTTGTTCACTCATTTCTCCTGTATTTTATTGTCTGCAAATTCTAGGTTCAAACAAACAAAAAACTAGGTACTACTTTACCATAAGGCTCCCCTTATAGTTTTTAGATAAGTTTTTAATTCCTCTATAAACACTTTTTAAATCATTTTAAAAAATCAGCTTATTATGCGTGAATTAAGGTTGACAAGACAAAACTGACCAGTTTCTTTGCCAAATCTGTCCACCTACATATTTCATCTAGAGTTGTCATATTAAACATTCCATACTAAGTTACTACCTTGTAAGCACAATAAGTATTTGTAAACCTATTTCTTTAGCAAATAATATTGTACTTTATCACTGCATTATAAGTATCTACAACTAATATTATATCCTAAATAAATGGGTTTAAAAATACTTATTGTTCTTACAAGGTAGTAACTTAGTATGGAATGTTTAATAGGAGCCAATATGGTGTAGTGGCAGGGCTTTCGACTTGGGACCCGAAGGACGCGGGTTCGCGCCCCGGCCACTACACACCTTGGGGTGTCTATGAGTGCACACCTAATTCTCCAGCTCCCCGGGCGCTTTCTGGCTGCTCACTGCACCACCTGGTGGTGGTTGGGTTAAATGCAGAGATTAATTTCGTCTGTGTATGGGAAACATACACAGATGACAGGAAAAGACATTATTATTATTATTATTATTAATATGACAACTCTAGATGAAATATGTAGGTGAACAGATTTGGCAAGAAACTGGTCAGTTTTGTCTTTGTCGTCCTTAATTCATGCATAATAAGCAGAATTTTTTTATGATTTAAAAAGTGTTTATAGAGGAATTAATAATGTATCTATAAACTATTTATTAGCTATCTATAAGGGGAGCCTTGTTGTAAAGAGGTACCAGAAACTATTTTTACCCCGCACTTGCTACACAATTAAAAAACCTTTTATTTTAATAAGGGCAGCATTAGCAAAATTAACTGACTAAATTTCTGACTTGCCTGGTGAAAACATCCTCTTTAATTTCAGCTATTCTTCTTGAACATAAATACATTTGGGTTGGGTTTACCGTATGATTTTGTTTACAGCTTTCGCACCAGAAAGGGCATCGGCTACTCTACACATTTTGTTGGGAACTGCATGATTGTGACGTCGCTCAAGTCAAAAGGGAAAGGTTTTCAGCATTGTGTGAAGTATGACTTTCAGCCCAGGAAGGTAAGTTCTGCTTCAGGAGGAAAAGGTAATTGAAATTAGATCAATAAGTCATGCAACTCAGATTTGAATAATAACAACAAAAAAACTCTTTTTTTAATTAAGGATTGTAATTATGCATTTTTTTTTTTGCAGCCATTTGAACTAAATTTGTATTTAAAGCATTTCTTGCATTGTAAAGAAGGAATCTGAACATGTCAACAGCTTAAAACGCTAGTGCCTGAATGATCTAAGTGATGGAGTATGTGGCTTAAAATTTAAAAATTAATGCTCAAAAAAACATCTTCAAATCCCTCCATGGTTTTTGACACGTAACCCCTGCCTTGTTTCCTGAACCATTTGGTATTTTTTGACTGTAATTTTTGTTTCTTGTGTATCTGCGTGAACACCTGAAGTGTTTAAAACCCGCTGAGAATTTTTCGACGTGTAAATGAGGATGAAAAAATGGAACCTAATTCAGCTTGGTGCATCCCTGCAGCATAGTTTTCCCCGTAGAGCTGGAAAAAAAACACTGCACGTGTACGAGACAATTAGAGGCTTCACATAACACTTGAACAATTATTTGCCTCTTTCTAAGTCACAGTGCAGGTATAGTCTTGTAGAATCTTTTCAGAGGTAAAGTGCATTAATTACCTCTTGAATTGATTTTTGAATTCAGACATTGGTGGATTAGTGCAGCTCTAAAATGTCTTCAGGTAGCGTTCACTTCTCTCTGTGACAATAAATCGTCTTTAAAGTGCCCTTACTTTTGGATGCACACAGCTGAAATGAGATGGCTCACTGTGACCTTATAGAGGCAAGCCAATAAATAATGACCACTCAGTCACAGGAGAGTTGAGTGCTTTGGGCTCTCTTCAGCATTAAATGATGTTTCTGTCCACCAGAAAGAAAAGGTTTGATTATTAAGCACTGATTAGAACAAATAAAATACACATTTGCCAAATGTTGAGAAACTTTTTTTAAAATTGACACCCAAATAATTTGGGTTGTGCAAGCGTTTGCTTTAATAACTACTTCAAGTCATGAATACTTGCATATTATAACTGCATTTGTTTATTGTTTCCTCTACACTTGAAAGCTAAGACTCTTGTCCACTCAGGGACAGCATTTTATGCATGCACATTTTTTAAAAATTGTTTAAGCATTGAAATGACAGGAAAATGATGTTTTAGGATTTCCTAATTATTAGAAACAAGAGTAAGAAGATCCTTCAACTTTACCATTGGAAAGACAACATCCCCATGTGCACAGGATGTATGTTTTATTTAACCAAACTCTAAATTAGTACCTTAAGCAGCAAGGAATATGGACATTTTTCAGTGTTCAGAGACATTTCTATGTTTTTGTAGAAATCTAATGGGAACACCTGTTTGATTTAAATGTCACAATCACCAGAAGCACAAAATACATCTAAAATTCATGAAGTTGACCTTTAGACAAACAATCAATGTTATTTTTATGTGGTGCAATGCTGAGGCAATGAGTGTTAAAGGATTAAAGCTCTTTTAAACCTTTTATATTACAACAAATGAGAGAAAAAGTTTACATTTTGAACATTTCCAGAAAGTTAAATTTAAAGGCTTTTCTGATCATATTGAGCTTGAATTTAATATTACACGTTAATCATTATACTGTATCCTTATAATTTTGGTAAATTGGGTTCCCTTATCAGTCATGTCACTCGGTGCAACATATCACTATGGGAAATTGCGCTCCGCACGGTTTACCTAAAGGAATACAATCACGCCTTTACGGCACGGGCGTCAGCGTCGCGCCAGAGGCCCCGCCCGTATTTAAGCCGCTGATGCCCATCCATCGATCTCTTATTGCCCTTCACCTCGCTTAAACCTGAACTCTCTCTCTTCGCGGGACTTCTCTGTTGCTTCATCGCTCGACCAGAGGTGAGCTTGCTCTCTACACAGAGCGTACAGAGAATTATTCCTGCATACTGCTGGGCTTGCGAAAGCTAGTCCGGTACATTTTTCCTTAACCCCAAAGTTTTTTCTTCTCCGTCTTTCCGCAGACTGCTTCGCTCGACGGCGCTAACTGCGTCACACCGCTACCTCTGCTAATTCGTAGCAGGCTAGCCAGCGAAAGCGACGCGATGGAGGAGATGTCTCAAATAAAAAGAAAAAAGATCTTGGAAGGACTCGCTCGTCTTATCTCGGACATGCCTCCGGAGAAAGGAAAGCGAAAGACAAGATTTCCAAAAAAGATCAGCAGGATGGCAAGCCCATCCTCGCGTGCCTGCCCTAGCGGATGCGGTTTTCCCTCTCAGCGATGGACACCTACGAGGCCCGTCCCGTCTGCTTAGGGATGCTACACGCGAACATGGCGCTGGACGCACCCGAGTCTTGCCCACACTGCAGCCAGATGCTGGAGGCGGTGAGGAGGCACCGGGCAGACTTCGTCGCCAAGGCCATGGGGGTTGCTGCGGCGCCAGCAGACCCGGACACTACTGAGCCTCTGACCCCCATGCCGGAGCTCGAGAGCATGGCTTTGGATGACAGCACCCAAGTCGAATGGGGCGACAGCCCAGATGTGCTGGCCCCCATGGTGGACTTAACAATCAAATTGGACACTCGAGGCATGATGAACGAGGACGAGATCTCGATTCCAGCCTCAGGTGAATTTTCTGCGGACGACGCAGACGTCGAATACGGGGAACAGGGAGAAGACCTCTCCCGCACCCCGGTGCCCGTGCTCCCGGAGACTGACTTTTCCATCCCTGCTCTGTTCGACTTGTGTCACAGAGCAACGGACGCACTGCAGATCCCATGGCCAGAGCCTCCACCTCGTCAACAAGCCACGAGGTTGGCAGAAAGCAGCAGGCTGCCACGAGGCAAAGGATGCCCGTCTTTCTGGACTTCCTCACAGAGCAGACTCGCACCTGGTCTCAGCCCAGAGCTCCCATGTTGCTGCAACTCTCGCAGTTTCTCGACGTGGACGGGATGGATGAAGTGGGAATAGCCAACGTGCCTCAAATTGAGGACACGCTGGCGTCTCATCTGGCTCCCAAGTCATCCGGGACAAAACCAACTCTCCCCAGCAAAGCCTGTCGAGCTTCGGCTTCTCTGCTCGAGAAATGCTACAGAGCTCAGGGTCTCGCGGCATGCGCAATGAACGCGTCCGCAATGATGCAAGCGTACCTGGCTGAAAAACTACAGGAGCTCCAGGTAACGTCAGACAAGCAAGCTGCCGCGGAGCTGCTGGATGAAGCCCGCAGGGCAACAGACTTTGTGCTCCGCATGATGGGGACAGCGGCTGTTGCACAAGGCAGAGGCATGGCTGAGGTGGTCATCGCAATACGCCATCTGTGGATGACCCTAACTGACCTCCCGGAGGGACAGAAAATTCCTTTTCTCCACCATTCGATAGAACCGACGGGACTTTTTGGAAAAGCGCTGGATCGAATTCAGACCAGGCTGGACCAGAGGCGCAAACAGGCTGAAGCTCTCTCCGGGTGGGCATCCCCAGGAGAACCTTCACCCCCCCAAGGAGTCAGCTGGGAGCAGAGCACCGCAGCCTCGACACCACTCAGCCACACGTGCCCCACCGCAAAAGCGGCCGGCGTACGAGGTCGAGCACCGGCAGAGACCACCGCCGGGCCCACCTCGGACCGAACACGCCTGGAGTAAGAACAGATTTGTTCCCCGCCAGGCGGACCGGTACAGAACCTCCTCGGCGAATCGGGACACCAAACAGAAGCGTGCCTGATGAACCAGGACCGCTTCTTAACTTTACACGATCACCCGCCCATGTGGTACGGGAAATTATCTTTTCACGTCCAGACTTTGTTTGTAGCACGGTACAAAAAGCTGGTGACTTTGTTTTAGACACAAATCATGTTCTTTCTGCTGTGAGTGACATAAAGTCAAATATGTCGTTACACATAAGCACGAATAAAGCTAAAAAAAACAGCCCCTCTCTGTTTTCTTGACTCACAAAAAAAAAACAACAACAACAAACAACATCAGCAGAACAGTCCCCTCTGTTCTTCCAGCTGACATAAAGGGCGGAGGCCATCTTCCCCCCCTCCCTCACGGCTCACGGGGTTGTGTAAGCCTCAGCAGGGTGCCTCTGTTCTATCTGCAACAGACAGGCCCAGAGGCGTCTGCAAACAAGCCCGTCACTCCTCACAGAGACAGGTGAGGGGGGTCACGTGCTCCAGCCCTCGCTCTGTTCTAAACCACGGGGCCGGCAATACACAAATCAAACAAACCCGTGACATGTCCGCGCTCCAGGGGTGCGTGCCGACAGAATCTGATGACCTACCTTCCTGGCCACCTATTCATCGGACGTCAGTAAGGGATGGGGGGCCACGGCAGAAGCCCGCAGGCCAACACCAGTATCACACGTTCACAAAGACAGTTGTGATGAAACTGTAGCATGTGTAAACACTCAGTGCAGAACAGAAATGACACCAGGGCTAAATCAGACTCCTCTTCCCTTTAATCGAAGAGGACTGAACTCTCTGTCACCAACCAATCTAAAGTCTGCTCAGCACAAAGGACTATCTCTACATTCTCATGCTGAAGCTGTCCCCTTATCCTCAATGGGCGACACGCCATGCTCAAACAGTGATCCTGCAGCATGTGACCGCGCTCACTGTGCTGACCCAAACAGGAAACGGGCTGGAGTCAGGAGATCTGCTCGTTTACAAAACATGCAACCTCTCTGACCCATGACCCCCAACAAAAAGAGGAAAAACAGACATTCTGTTCAGCCTTTGTCTAATAATGACAGCAGATGGCCTCTGCCTCCAAACACTCTCGATCAGAGTAGTATGACAGTACATCTGCGGGAAGGCCCTCTCCCTAACGTGGTTGGCCTTCAAAGGACCACAGAAATCAGGGTTTTTGAGAAAGAGCTGGTTCCACCACCTGCTCCTTTCCAGGGACCCTTCATGTCACCAGAAGGAACAGTTTCGCCGATTAGGCTGAGAACTGTGGCTAATTTTAGCTTGGTGGCGGAGAAGAACAAACTGGTGGCCTCAGGCCTGCCATAGAACATGGTAGAAACCATTCAAAATGCACGAGCTGTGTCAACACAGTCTCTCTATGCCCGGAAATGGCATATTTTTTAAGCTTTGTGCACAGAAAGAAATATTATTTCTTATTCATGTGACTTGACCCAGCTCCTCACCTTTCTTCAGGACTTGTTGGAGAAAGGTTGCTCTTTCTCAACGATTAAGGTGTTCCTATCTGCAATTTCAGCTTGTCACGAGGGCTAGGGGAGCAGGACGCCTGGCGCGTACCCGCTCATAATAAGATTTATGAAGGACGTGCTAAGGAAGAGACCCCCCAGCAGAATTTTGACCCCTGAATGGGCTCTTAATATGGTCTTGGGGGCTCTCTGTGACCCCCCCATTCGAACCACTGAGCGACATTAAGATAGATTTATTATCTTATAAGACCACTCTTCTCCTGGCTCTTTGCTCGGCAAAACATGTGGGTGACCTCCACGCTTTGTCCGTACATCCAATGTGTACCAGGTTCGCCCCTGACGGGTCAAAGGTCACCCTAAGGCCTAATCCTGCATATATCCCCAAGGTTTTGACTTTAAACCCCAGAAGTCTGGACTTTGATCTCTCTTCTTTTCCACCTGCTCCTATCCTCACTCAGGAACAGGAAAGGCTGAAGGCTCTCTGCCCCGTGAGAGCTTTAAGCACTTACATGCAGAGAACAGCCGAATGGAGAAAAACAAATCAACTGTTTGTGTGCTTTGCTGCACCAGCTACAGGAAAGGCCCTATCAAAGCAGCGCCTCTCACACTGGGTGACTGAGGCCATAAAAAGGGCGTACAGTAGCAAAGGTCAACAGGTGTCCTCTGGGGTGCGTGCCTACTCCACTTGGGGCTTGGCCACCTTGTGGTCACTGTTCAAGGGTGTACCAGTTGCAGACATCTGTGCTGCTGCGAACTGGAGCTCAATGAACACGTTTGCAAAGCATTACAGTTTGGATGTTACTGTACGGGTGTGATGTCACTCAGGCTGTCCTTTCTAACACACAGTAGAAAGCGGCCTTGAGATGCCTATTGAATAAAGGCGGACGTTCACACTAGGATGCATTTTACTGAGCATTTCAAGGCGTGAATGAATTACGTTCCCATAGTGATATGTTGCACCGAGTGACATGACTGATAAGGGAACTGAAAGTTATGCACCATAACTCATGTTCCCTGAAGGAAGGGAACGAGGTGCAACATACCTGGCCCTTTTCAATGCTGAAAGCTCGGTGAAGTGCATTTTGGAGATCGATGGATGGGCGTCAGCGGCTTAAGTACCCAGAGGGCGGGGCCTCTGGCGCGACGCTGACGCCCCTGCCGTAAAGGCGTGATTGTATTCCTTCAGGTAACCGCGCGGAGCGCACTTTCCCATAGTGACATGTTGCACCTCGTTCCCTTCCTTCAGGGAACATGAGTTATGGTGCATAACTTTCAGTTTTGACTCTTAGTTCTGCTGATATTTTGATTTTCTTTAGCTTGGACTTTATTCTATATAATTCCCAGTTCCTTTAGCCAACATTCATTTTATCCTGTCACTTACTTTTCATTGTTTCCAAGCTTTTCTTTCTGAAAGTCACTTTTCTGGCTGTAGTTATCTCTCCAATCCTGAATAAGCCAGATGGGATTTGTGTTAAGTGAAAAGCGAGTTTCTGTGCCTCTTGTTAGCATATTCACTGTCTCCATGTTTAGAACCCCGTTAGCTTACCTCTACTGTTGATTTTATTAATATGGTGGCAGGTCTAAATGTCTTGATTAAAAAGTAATGCCCTAATAATAAACATTAAGGTGATTTTGTATGCTTTAAGATGTTCTGTGATCCCAACTTGTGCAACAAAAGAAAGCTAATGACCCGTTTTGATAATGAATTGGTCCTTTAACTCCTTTCCTAAATCCTTTAATCTCACTTCTCATCCTTAGTGGTACATGATCAGCATAGTTCACATCTACAGCCGCTGGAGGAACAGTGAAATCAGATGCTACGTGAACGGACAGCTCGTTTCTTATGGAGACATGGCGTGGCACGTTAATACGAATGATGTAAGTGCTTCCTCTGACTGTTGTCACATGACACTGGTGTTTTTAAAACAGAGCTGACTGAAGCTGACACTTTATTGTTCCCCTCATTTCTGATATGCACCGTAAAAACATGCATTTTCAGTAATGCTAACTAAAACAAAACCCGTTTGAATTATGGATGTTACCTTAGGAATATGAGGAGTTGTAGTCCTAATAATACTGCATTGGATATGGAAGATGGATTTTTAACTACTCGACTCTGTTGTACATAGTGAAAGCAGCTCTGTTGCAGATACTTCACTGATGTGTGCACAGAAAGAGGTTTCAACTCTGCTTTTCACTGGCACTGGGAGAGTTGAGACCCATCTTCAAAGAGTGCACGATGCTGTAGCTGTACATCCATGTTGTTTGGTTCATGAAATATTCCTCCACATTTTCTGCAAATGTTTCTGTTTGTGGTAGTAGAGTTCTTGTAGAATATATATTTTTACAGCTAACAAAACTTATTCTGAGGCCACAATGTTTTCTACATCTTTTATTGTGTTGGTGGCAGAAAGTAGAAAATAATTATTTCAACCAAATCAGTGATTTAGAAATAGATGGAATGAAGCTGTGCATAATTATCATATCACAATGTGAGCTAACAACCATCTAGATAAGGATTTTTTCCCCCATAACATTGCTGTGTACTCGCTGATACAGTGCCACAAATGATTAGATCACATAACCAACGGCGTGAACAGAAAATATTCTGCGCTCTCAGATAAAAAAAATAAAAAAAGATGTAATACTGAGTGTTTTTTGGTAACACATGGTAAATAAACTGAAAGAAAATGTATGTATAAGAGTAAGGTTTGCTAAAAAGACAAAATAAATCAAACCAGATTTATCACAAATCAGAATCTGTTTCTTCTTTCCATTGTTTCTTCGTAGCACTTTTTCTGATCCTACCTTTAATGTTTTTCTGCTGTCATTATTAAACATATGTGAGTTTGTCCGATTAAAGTGAACATTTGTTTATAGTTTTTGGCTTTTTTTTATTTATTAGAGGCTGAATACAAATTTCACATTTCCAATCCAAATTCTGCACATTTACTGCTTTTGTTATTTGCAGAACACAATCATTTCGGATGAGTATAAAATGTTGTAGGCTTCCTTTTTCTTCTCTCCTTTTCTCCTCCAGAGCTATGATAAGTGCTTTCTTGGGTCTTCAGAGACAGCAGATGCTAACAGAGTATTCTGCGGACAGCTTGGAGCCGTCTACGTATTCAGTGAAGCCCTCAATCCTGCACAGATATTTGCAATTCATCAGCTAGGGCCTGGCTATAAGGTATGTGCTTGTGGGCGACTTAAATTGGATTACACATAAGGAGTGTGCATCACCTATCCATTTGTAAAATTAATGAGCAGTGCTGCTCTGCTGTGTTTCCTTTGCCTTGTGTCTCCGCCTTGCTTTTCCTTTTGGATAAACAGCTGCATAAATTACTCAATCCTTGGGAATAATAGCACAATACACTGAGGGAAGCAGCAAGGACTCTGAAGGAATGGAGTCCTGAGCCAGTTTATATCATCAGCAGCAGCAAGTGTAGCTCTCCTGGGCTTTTTGACAAAGATCCAATTGAGAACAGAGATGTAGAAACATTTTGACCTCCTCAGAAGAGGGCTTGGAAGTTGAAGTTTTTAACAAAGCTGTCGTTAGTCAGTGTTTGGCATTTTAAAATTTAAATTAGTTTTCTGTTTTTTTATTTTTTTATTTTGTTGCACACATTATCAGAGTATTTCACATTTCTTAAAGTAAATGACATTCTGTGTCTGTTTATTCTAAAACACTTCTCGCCACTTCACACTTTGGTTTAACCACTGCCGGTAGTGCTGCTGTTTCTTCATGGTGTCATGCCCTGCACTCTGCTTCAAAAGCAGCACAGATGTACACTGAGAATGATCACTTTCTGTGGTGATTTTATGCCACTTAAATTTATCAATTTAATTCAGTTCAGTTTATAGCTCCAAGTCACAACAGAGGTCATCTCAGGCCTCTGTATAAAAATATTCACATACATAAAAGAGCCAATTATTAAAGAAGCCACCGGTTTGCATTGAATCATCACATCGTTGCAGTCTCCCTTCCTGAGCAATCAAAAAGTTTAAGCCTATAGCAGCACAACTAAGAGATAGCTCAGGAAACCCAAGCTAACCCTAACTACACTTAAGCCTGATCTTGAAAATAGACAATGTGTCGGCCTCACAAACAGAAACTGAAACTTGGTTCCACAAGAGAGAATCCTGATAACTGAAATATCTGCGTCTCATTCTGCTTTTGGAAACTATAGGAACCAGAAGTAAACCATTCTATGTTTTACCAAACCATTTTTTTGTTTATTTTAGCTTATTAGTCGATTGCTTTTGCTTTTTTATTTGTTTTACAGCAAAATTTGGCTTTTTGGTGGCAGGAAGAGGTGTCATCACAGATCATGTGAACTGAACCATTTAGGTGCTTAGGATGTGTCAGGATTTGGGGGATTTTATTCCTTTCTCTTTTTGGCTGAGTTACAATTCACTTTGTATACAGTATATAATACACAC
>JBBPBX010021071.1:30625-42733 GCA_038048925.1 Garcialebias charrua | reverse complement strand
TATATATATATATATATATATATATATATCATATATATATATCACACACTTTATGGTATTGTAGGCCATTGCATTAGGTAATACATTCAGCAATTACTTTTACTTTAATACTTTAAGTATTTTTAAAAGCAAGTACTTATTTACTTTTACTTAAGTAAAAATATTAATATGGTACTTCTACTTTTACTAGAGTATATTTTTGTCTGTTTATTTGCACTTTTACTTAAGTACAGTGTTTGAGTATTTTCTCCACCACTGGATTTACCTGACTATATAAATATGCCCCAAGGCCTCCTCCCCGCCAACAGATTGGAATGGCCTCATATACATACCAATGGCTTTAAAAATGCTAATTCAATTTGTCAGTTTGACAATCCCATGGGTTGCATAGGTAGAATTGTCATTTTGACAAAAACTGGTAGAGCTAGTGCCCCTTGGACACTCCCCCACTGGGAGTAGACGCATTTGCACACAGACCGTGGCCAAAAATGTTGATCTATGCTTTTCCTCCAGTTCCCCTGTTGCCAGCTTTGCTAGAGAGAGTGAGGGAGGAAGAGTTGTCAATGATCCTGATCATCACAGAGCGCATAAACGCACCATGGTTTGCAGTGCTTCAGCAGCTGGCGGACCGATCATGGAAGCTCCTCTGGAGAGACGACGCTCTTCTACAGGCAGGGAGTGCAATAAAGAGTTTCCCTGTGGTAGGCCAACATCTGTTGGTCTGGTTGCTGAACGTGAGCATTAAGAAAATCTAGTTTTTTCTATAGACGTTATTTATACTATCCAGGGAGCACGTACACAGTCCACGATGACTGTTTACGCGTCAAAATGGGCTGCTTTTCAGCGATGTGCCTAGAAAGGAATTTTGATCCATCTTCATGTTCTTTGGGCTCCATCTTGTCATATTTACAGCTATTACTGGTCAGGCATTTGGCTTTCAGCACGGTTAAAACTTATGCTGCAGCTATCTCTTCCTGTCACGAAGGGTTTAATGAAAGAACATTGTTTAATCACCCATTGATGAAACGTTTTCTGAAAGGTGCTTCTCGTCTCAGACCAGTTTCACGTACATTGGCTCCACAGTGGGATTTAGTTACTATACTGAGTTCATTAATTAAAGACCCGTTTGAGCCGATAGATCAAATATCTCTTAAGTATCTGTCTTTTAAAACAGCTCTTTTATTAGCCCTAACATCAGCTAAAAGAGTAAGTGACTTGACAGGCCTGTCCGTTTCTCCTTCCCTCTTAAAAATTCAAGGAGATGGGAGTTCAGCTAAACTTAGGCAGAATCCTGCTTTTATTCCTAAAAGCATAACGAGTTCGTTTAAGTCCAGAATCATTTCACTTGATGGGTTCTGTCTTCCTCCTCACAGTAACGAAGAGGAAAAACAGTTACATTTGCTTTGTCCAGTGAGAGCTCTTAAATGTTATGTGGCTCACATGGCGGCGGTGCGTAAAACTGATAGATTGTACATTTCAGGAAACAATCTCAGGGTCAACCTTTGACCTCGGAGAGGCTGTCACATTGGTTATGTGAGGCCATTTCACAGGCTTACAGTTCTTCTGGCCTTCAGCCTCCTGAAAATATTAAAGCTCACTCCACCAGAGGAATCACAGCTTCCACAGCCCTTCACAGCGGCCTTTCTGTGCAGGACATCTGCTCTGCTGCTTCTTACCTACCCCTTTCATCCGTTTCTACTTGAAGGATGTATCCAGTTCTTCACTGACACATTCTGTCCTCAGGGTCGTGGCAGAGTGATTGTTCTTTCAAAATCAATAAATTATTGATGAATTGACACAGTTTACCTCTGTCTTTATTGAATAGTATTGATTTTGGTTCAAACATTCCTTCAATCAGAGATGATCCTATTGGATATATTTTTGGGCCTGATCTGAATAAACATTATTCTGTTACTGTCAGTTTTTGAGGTTGCACACCTGCTATCTTATGCACCTTGTGTTTTGTTATGGTGCATCATTATACTGTTGAGATGTTGGCGTTTGCCAGAGTGTGTTATGGTTTTTAGTCAGACCCAGTGAGGCATGGACCATATCCTGATCCGCCTTTATCCCAATAGCGTAGCTTTTAAAGGGCGGAGCTTACACGAAATAGAACGTTGGTTACGTATTGTAACCCCAGATTCTATGAGTGTAAGCGTAGCCCTTTAAAACTAGGGCCTCACTGGCTCTCAGATGGCAGAAAAATAAAGTATTGCCTTTGGGAGCAGAACCACGGGTGCTTTATAGTGGACTGAGGGGCGGGCCCACAGCAGGTGGGCGTGGACTACAAGTCTTCAGTGTGGCGCGAAGCGCGAAGGGATAAACCCAATAGTGTAGCTTTTAAAGGGCTACGCTTACACTCATAGAATCTGGGGTTACAATACGTAACCAACGATTTTGTACTTCTTTGAATTGAACATCCAAACTTCTCCTGGAGGCGATCCCTGACCAGTAGTGCTCACGTACCTCAAGGTAAATCATTTTTGATGGGTTTATCATTTTTAATACAATTACCGGTAGTTAACCTGGATGATTTAACTGAGAGCAGCCTGAGTTTGCTGGACGCTGACACAAATACAAGATAATATATTCTGCCAAGTAAGGAGACACTGACATCCATCACTGATGTGAACCAGATGCAGGTCAGAACATCATATCAACAGCAGCCGTTAGATAATTAATTTAGCTTGAATTTCAAGTTACAAGTATCTACCGGTAGTTTAAATCTAATTTATTTTAATATATTTTAAATTTTGAAAATGTGTAAAATGGTTAAATGGGGGTACTTAAAACATCTAAAGTTTAGGGTCCTTGCAGAATGTTTTTGATAATTTATTCTAGGTAACTTTTGTCCAAGTCTAATGTTTACTGGCACTGCTCTGAGTGTCATCATTATATAAAAAGATCAGCATTTAACCTATAACATCAATTATTACAGATAAATATGGCAACTTTGTTGTTGTCTCATCTGATCTGCGGCTGCATGTCTTGTACACTCGGGTGAAGAGAGGAGCAGAGCTTTCCACTGACCACTACCTGGTGGTGAGTTGGCTCAGATGGCAGGGGAGGATGCCAGTCAGACCTGGCAGGCCCAAACATATTGTGAGTGTCTGCTGGGAACATCTGGCAGAGTCTCCTGTGAACGTCTGACAGAGTCTCCTGTGAGACGGAGCTTTAACTCCCACCTCTGGGAGAGCTTCAAATATGTCCCGGGGGAGGTGGGGGACATGGAGTCCAAGTGGGCCATGTTTCCTGCCTCTATTGTCGAGGCGGCTTAACAGAGCTGTGGCCGTAAGGTTGTCGGTGCCTGTCGTGGTGGTATCCCTTGAACCCGGTGTTAGACATCGACGGTGAGGGATGCTGTCAGGCTGAAGAAATGTCCTATCAGGCCTTTTTGGCCTGTGGGACCCCGGAAGCAGCTGATGGGTATCGGCAGTCCAAGCAGCATGCGGCTTGGTAGGTTGCTGAGGCAAAAAGTGGGGAGTGGGAGGAGTTTGGAGAGCAATGGAGAATGACTATTGTACGGCTTTGAGGCAATTCTGGTCCACCATCCGGCATGGGGGCGAAAAACCATGCACTACCAACACTGTTTATAGTGGAGGTGGTGTGCTGCTAATCTCAACTCGGGATGTTGTGGGTCGGTGGGAAGAGTACTTCGAAGACCTCCTTAATCCCACCAGCACATCTTCCACTGAGGAAGCGGTGCCTGAAGAATTTGGGTCGGGCTCTCCAATCTCTGGTACTGAGGTCACCGATGTGGTTAAAAAGTTCCTCTGTGGCAGGGCCCCAGGGGTGGATGACATTTGCTCTTAGTTCCTTAAAGGTCCACTGACATGATTTTTTTTACTATTCATAAAATTGCTCAAAATATATATTTTTTATCATTTAAATATGTTCGTTTTTGCAAACAAAATGATAAATCACTTTAATTTGGCTTTAAAAGTGATTTTGAACTTCAAGTCGTGTTTAATCATGGGAAATCCGATTACATGCGAACGCACCATCTGTGACGTATTGAGAGGCAGTGGGCTCCAGTCTCTTTAATAGCGGACAATTTAAAACCCGACGAATTTAGCAATCTATGTGAAGATTTGAGCTATTTGTCTTCATTTTGGGAAGCAGAAAATAGTTTGGGTGATGGAACAAGAAACAACAGGATCTAATTTAGGTCTGATGCTGTATCAGACTTACCTTCATGTGAGCTGCTCATACCCGCGCACTGTGACAAGCCCAGAGCTCTGCCCGGTGTTACGTCACAGATGGTGCGTTCGCGTGTAATCGGATTTCCCATGATTAAACATGGCTTGAAGTTCAAAATCACTTTTAAAGCAAAATTAAAGTGATTTATCATTTTGTTTGCAAAAACAAACATATTTAAATGATAAAAGATATATATTTTGAGCAATTTTATGAAAATTAAAAAATCATGTCAGTGGGACTTTAAAGCTGTGGATGTTGTAGGGTTGTGTTGGCTTATGCAACTCTGCTATATTGCGTGGACATCAGGTGCAGTTCCCCATGATTGGCAGACTAGGGTGGTGGTCCCAAAAAGGGGGATAGTAGAGTATGTTCCAACTACAGGGGCTCACGCTCTTATGTCTCCATGTTAAGATCTATTCAGGGGTTCTGAAGAGGAGGGTCCATCAGATAGTCGAACCTCGGTTACATCCCTGTATGACCGTTGTCAGAGCTTGGTCCACATTTCTGGCAAGAAATCAGGCTTGTTCCCGGTGAGAGTAATTTACCCTTTATTTATACAGGTATACCTTTGTCACCGATTCTGTTCATAACTTTTATGGACAGAATTTCTAGGCGCAGCCAAGGTGTTGAGAGGATCCGTTTTGGTGGCCTTAGAATCGCTTCTCTGTTTTTTGCAGATGATGTGGTCCTACTGGCTTCATCAGTTCGTGATTTACAACTTTCACTGGAGCGGTTTGCAGCCGAGTGTGATGCGGCCGGGATGAGGATCAGTTCCTCCAAATCCGAGGCCATGGTCTTGAGCCGGAAAAGGGTAGCATGCCCTCTCCGGGTCGGGGAGGAGGTCCTGCCCCAAGTGGAGGAGTTTAAGTATCTCGGGATCTTGTTCACGAATGAGGGAAAACTGGAGCGTGAGATCGATAGGCGGATAGGTGCAGCGTCCGCAGTGAAGCGGGCGCTGTACCGGTCTGTCGTGGTGAAGAGAGAGCTGAGTCAAAAGGCAAAGCTCTCAATTTACCGATCGATCTACGTTCCCACCCTCATCTATGGTCATGAGCTTTGGGTTATGACCGAAAGAACAAGATCTCGGATACAAGCGGCTGAAATGAGTTTTCTCCGCAGGGTGGCTGGACTCTCCCTTAGAGATAGGGTGAGAAGCTCAGTCATCCGGGAGGGACTCGGAGTAGAGCCGCTGCTTCTCCACATCGAGAGGAGCCAGTTGAGGTGGCTCGGGCATCTGGTTAGGATGCCTCCTGGACGCCTCCCTGGTGAGGTGTTCCGGGCACGTCCCACCGGGAGGAGACCCAGAGGAAGACCCAGGACGCGCTGGAGGGACTATGTTTCTCGGCTGGCCTGGGAACGCCTTGGGATTCCCCCGGAGGAACTGCTCCAAGTGGCTGGGGAGAGGGAAGTCTGGGCCTCCCTACTTAGGCTGCTACCCCCGCGACCCGACCCCGGATAAGCGGAAGAAGATGGATGGATGGATGGATGGATGGATTTATACAGGTATAGTCTCATTGAGCCACGAGAACTCTTTTTTTCAATTGACCTGTTAGGGAGCAGTTGGTGGGGGTCAAGGGCCTTGCTCAGATGCCCAGAGTGGGGTGAATGAGGGTGGAGGCAGGTGTGGGTGTTTCACCTTTTTCCACCCACATTTTTTGATGTTGTCGGTACCGGGGCTTGAACCGGGGCCCACCGTCTATAACCACTGCGTCACCAATCCCCCAGAGATGGACTCTGTCAAGGTTGCCCTTTGTCACCGATTCTATTCATTTAACTTTTATGGACAGAATTTCTAGGCGCAGCCAAGGTGTTGAGGGGATCCGTTTTGTTGACCTTGGGATTGCGTCTCTGCTTTTTGCAGATGATGTGATCCTATTGGCTTCATCAGGTCATGATCTACAGCTTTCATTGGAGCGGTTCACAGTCGAGTGTGATGCAACCGGGATGAGGATCAGTTCTTCTAAATCCGAGGCCTTGGTCTTGAGCCAGAACAGGGTAGAGTGCCCTCTCTGGATCAGGGAGGAGGTCCTGCCCCAAGTGGAGGAGTTCAAGTATCTTGGGGTCTTGTTCACGATTGAGGGGAAAAAATGGAGCGAGAGATTGATAGACAAGTAGGTTCAGCCATGGGCGTAACAGCCGCGGGGTATGCGTGGGACATGTCCCCCGCACTTTCCATATCTGTGCCCTCTGTCCCCCGCACTTTTTTGAACCATTACAACTGTCTAATCTGCTAATAAGATGCGGTAACTCGTTTTTCCGAACTGTCTTTAAACGCACCATGAACGGCACACGCTTTACACCGGTGTGACGCACCTGTTTACAAGGGGAGACCCGGCGTGCTGTGTTGGGCATTAGCTGCAGAGCGACCATGTTCAGCAAACCAGCCAGAGTCAGCAAAAAGCAAAAAACTCTGCACAATTTTTTCTGACCAAGCCCTGTAAGTGAACAATGCTGTTTCATGCAGATAATAATGAGTATGAGACTAGTAAATACTATCATAATATTAGCTAAATTATGAATACAACAGATAATGTTAGCTAAATTATGACTAATGTTAGCTAAATTATGACTAGTAAATACAACAGATAATGTTAGCTAAATTATGACTAGTAAATACTAACAGATGATGTTAGCTAAATTATGACTAGTAAATACAACAGATAATGTTAGCTAAATTATGACTAATGTTAGCTAAATTATGACTAGTAAATGGGTGATTCTTTTTTTGCGGCAACATTTTGGCTTCAGGACTTTTGAAAATAAAAAGAGTAATATTTTAAGTTTTAAATATTTTGTTACATCACTGACATGTTTAGCAATAAGAAATTAATAATGGTCAAGCTCAGGGCTGGATAAAATAATAATTACAGGTAAAGTAATAATTACATGTATATGTGATTACTTTTTACCTGAATTTCCACCCTGTTAGGTCCTTGTTACACCTTGTTTGGTTCATAAACCTAACAGGGTGGAACATAACAGGGTGGAATTTTTTTAGCTAATCTAGCTGTAGCTCTTTATGTGGTCAACATTTAGCTAGCTAACCTTCAACAGAATAGCAAACCTTTAATGACTAAATCTAATATGTTGTTTTTTAAATTCTACCAAATAAACATTTCCCACAATTTATCTTAACAGGGTGGAACTTTAAGGTTGACTCATACAGGTTTAATATATTTAAGATTAAAAAAAGTAAGGAGAGAGTGACAGATGAAGCTTAACTTGTTTTCCATGGTTGAATTCCCTCCAAAACCAATTGATGTCTTCTTCTTGTAAATGGCTTTTATGGAATTGTAGTCTTTTGAGGGCAAAAAGGAAACATTCTAACAGGGTGGAAAGTTACTACTGGGACATGTATAATATCAAGAAAATATCAAATAAAAAAAATAGTTTCAACAGATTCAGTTTCATAATAAAATAAGGTTTAGTCCAGTCAATCAAATTATTGAAGAAATTTCTTTTTTAATTTAATTTTATTGTTTAAACTTATTGAGGAAATATTTTACACTGCACTGCGGACACAATAAAATTGACCATCTATGTCACCAAAAAGGTGTGTAAAGTACAAAATAATATTTTAAATGCATTTCATTTATATTTGAATGATGGCAAACATCTAAGTGTATAATTAAAATACTTTGTTGTAAATATTTGGCACATTTTAGAAAAAAATCAGGGTAAGAGAAACATGCGGACATGAATGTTGCCCCAAAAAAAGAATCACCCAAATACAACAGATAATGTTAGCTAAATTATGACTAGTAAATACTAACAGATGATGTTAGCTAAATTATGACTAGTAAATACTAACAGATAATGTTAGCTAAATTATGACTAGTAAATACAACAGATAATGTTAGCTAAATTATGACTAATGTTAGCTAAATTATGACTAGTAAATACTAACAGATAATGTTAGCTAAATTATGACTAGTAAATACAACAGATAATGTTAGCTAAATTATGACTAATGTTAGCTAAATTATGACTAGTAAATACTAACAGATAATGTTAGCTAAATTATGACTAGTAAATACAACAGATAATGTTAGCTAAATTATGACTAATGTTAGCTAAATTATGACTAGTAAATACTAACAGATAATGTTAGCTAAATTATGACTAGTAAATACCAACAGGTAATGTTAGTTAAATTATGACATATACTACAGACACTGTTAGCTAAATTATGAATTATAAATACTACAGATAATGTTGGCTAATTTATGACTAATAAACTCTTACAGATTATGGTAGCTAAATCACTAGTAATCTCATGCAGATAGTATTAGGTAAATGATGACTGCTTCATACATGCAATTACAATAGTTGACAGGTATAATAATGGTTTTACATTTCTTGCTACTTAGTTAATGCCAAGAATAAACAATCTTATTTATTTTCTTTGTAAAATTTGTGCTCACTTGCTTTCCACATAATAAAAATCTTTATTGCCACCATAGAAAGAACAATGTCAGGGAGGAGACAAACCAGAGGCCAGCAGCAGGGATGATGGTGATGCAGGGTCTTCCCAGGTAAGGACAGGTTATAACATGCTAAGAAAATGATTTATTACAGGGAGAAACGATGCAGGTTTCAGATCAGGATTTATTTACAGATACTTCAGAATTACTCTTATTCCCACTCCAAAAATATTTTTCATATGTATTAGCACAGAGAGAAGAGCATGTGTCAGGGCAAAGACCAGACTGCAGCACATTGACTGCAGATGATATCTAAATGATGATTAGTTCATACATGCCAATACAGGTAGTCCCCGATTTACGAGCGAGATCCGTTACAACGAGGCGCTCGTAAACCGGAAATCTCGTAATTTGGAACGGCCGCCATTTCTCTCGTAAATCCGGAATTTCGCTCGTAAATTGGAACGGTTTTCGCTAGCGCGACTAAAAACACTCTATTTTCATCCAAAAACTGCTTATGAGTGCATAAAAATGATCGGAAACGTGTGTCCATATGCTTAACTAACTAACTGTGGTGAAAAAACACATGAAAACTCAGTATTTTTTTCGTTTTTTCCAAAAATTCGCAGCTCGTAAGTCTGGAACCTCGCAGATCAGAGCGCTCGTAAATCGGGGACTACCTGTATATTGTTATGCTAGTTAACAAGAATATTAAGGTTGTTTTTACATTTCTTGCTAGTTAGTTAATGCCAGGAATAAGCCTTTTCCAGGTTTAATGTCTGTGCAAAATTTGTACTCACTTGCTTTCCACATAATAAATTTAATCTTTATTGCTACTATAGAATGAGCAATGTCAGGGAGGAGACAAACCAGAGGCCAGCAGCAGGGATGATGATGATGCAGGGTCTTCCCAGGTAAGGACAGGTTATAACATGCTGAGAAAAATGTATTTATTACAGGGAGAAACAATGCAGATTTCAGATCAGGTTTTTTTTTTTTTACATATATTTCAGAATTACTCTCATTCACACTCCAAATATTTTTTGTCTGTATTATAGATTGCACAGAGAGAAGAGCCTGTGTCAGGGCAGAGACCAGACTACAGTACTGATAGTCAGGGACAGCCTGCAGACAGTGACAGAGAAGGGGATGGAGCTTCTTTTACCACACTAAAGCCACATCATCCAGATCCCAAGACCATTGTGTGTCAAAAGTTGGCTAATAAAACTCTAAGATTTCAGAGACAGTGGTATGAGGACTTCCCTTGGCTTCATGTCATCCCAGGAGTTGAAGGAGTACTATGCTTTTACTGTCAGAAAGCTTTTTTAAAGAAGACGTCACAGCTTGCAAAAAACACAGACCAGAAATTCATTTCTACTGGTTTTAAAAACTGGAAGAAGGGCCGTGAAAGATTTGCATTACATGCTAGATCAGAATGTCACAAAATAGCCTTGACAACCCAAATCTATGAGACTAGATCAGTGGATGTGCAACTGTCTAACGTGCGGGCATCACAGCAAGAGAAGGCACGATCCTGTCTTTTAAAAATAATCCGTGCTGTGCAGTTCTTGGCAAGGCAGGGTCTAGCCCTAAGAGGGCACAATGAAAGTGAAGGAAATTTTGCACAGCTGTTGGGATATAAATCTGAGGATGACCCTGAACTAAGAAAATGGTTGAGTTCTGGTTGAGGTGCTTTGCTGAGGAGTTGGTTGAAAAATTTGTCCCCCTCACTTCTGAGATGGTGATTACGCCCCTGGGTTCAGCGCCTGTGGTGAATCAAGCGCTGTACCTGTCTGTCGTGGTGAAGAGAGAGCTGAGTCAAAAGGCGATTTACTGGTATTTACAGGATTTTTAAAACCCTGTTTCTGTCTGCATCTTGATTTATTCACGGGCACTGCTCTGGCACGTCTGTTTTGGGATCTCACCTGTTTGGGTCGTCGGCCGCGAGCGTCCACTGAGTGCAGCAGCTGTATGAACGTCCATTTGGTCGATGGGTAGCTTCTAGGCATGTAACGGTTGTAATGGGTGTACCGAACCGTTTCGGTACACCACATTCGGTTCGGTCCACCTGCGTACCGTTTCGGTTATTTTTTCACTCATTAAACGTTCTTAACAGGGGCATATATGCACCGCGGAACAAAATTTCCTGGGCGCGTTTCAGCACGGAGCTATTATCGTGTGGCACGCGCAGCATTTAGCCGTTAGCATCTCGTGCGGTCTCCTGTTTGTGAACGTTATAGCTTTCTTGTTAAAAGACGAGCGCACACGCAGCTTGTGTGGACGTTGTTTCATGAAGACTCTGCAACAGCTGCGTGACGCAGCTCTCTGCAGCAGCAACACGTCACGTGAACGCGCTGGAAACTATGTCATCCGAACGTGAACGAAGAGCTGTATTAAAACTACTTCATCAGGTAATCAGAGCGGTCCAGAGCAATAACACAAGCTGTATGAGTTTTTAAATCTCTGAATCTGTCTGAACGTTGTTATATGCGCAGGCTTTAAAGTTACTGAGCGTCGCTATGAGACATTCATCACGTCAACACTTCAAAAAGTTCAGCTCTTTATGAAAAAACTAACTAATGTTGTCAACAAACAGAAACAAAACAAAATAAAACAAAACAAATAAATAAAAAAATGGACATGGACAAGAAATGGATACATCTTTATCAAAACACAGGAAGGGTCTCAGCCTAAAATGATAAAAGAACTGAAGGATCTGGATGAACTCAGGAGATGAAAAATTACAAATCAATGAAACAACTCACACTCAAAATGGACAAAATATACAGTGAAATGAACAAATACATTAGAACATGACAACATACGAAGACTCAGAACCTAAAATATATAATGTTGAAAATGTGATTGATGCAATTTTTTTTCCTGTAATAAAAGATAGCAAATATTATAATGAAGAGCAGTTTAATGACATCAATACTGTATATCAAATGGAGTTCTCTCTATTATTCAGTTTAATAGCAGAAGTATAAATGCAAACATATATCCAAAACAAGCCCTGGACCAGATTAAAGCCCTGCCATGATGATGAAGAGTGAGCGATTCAACCGTTCAAGAGGTATTGTTCTTTTATTATTTTTTATCTAAATAATCTTTTTTTAATCATAATCTTATTAACTTGTTTTTTTTAACCTCTTTTGTTTTTTATTTCCAGTCTGTGACAGAGGTAGCTGCTCTCTTATCCACTTCAGGGAAATCCACCTGCAGCTAAGAAGTGTGTGATGACTGAACTGAACTCTGAACTTTTCCAGACCTGTCCCACCAAGAAGAAGTTGTGAGTACAGTAATGAGGACAAATACAGCCACACTGCTGCTACTGGACAAAAACTTGATTAGTTAGATTGTAAACAGTCTGTTGCTGCTTATTGTTCTGGTTCTGACTGTTATTGTATTTATTAAGATTTGTATTATTGTTCATATAGTTTATTTATTGTAGAGTGCTGTTTATTTAAAATATCATCCAAAT